>JAPYYV010007629.1:0-13923 GCA_030522625.1 Copidosoma aretas | reverse complement strand
TCTTATAATGTACATGAACTTAGACACTTCGCCACTTTCGTTAAGCGATGGGGTCCATTATGGGCTTGGTCAGCTTTTAGTTTTGAAGATGGTAACGGTTATAACATAAAATTAAACCATGAACCAAATAAGGTAGATTCAGAAATCATGAATTCAATAAAAATGTTGAATGCTTTTTATGTTTTAAAAAATAAAATCAAAGAAGACTTACCTTTCGAAGAAAATAGCAGTGGTATTGTACTTGGACGCGCAATAACAATTGAATTAAATGATAATGAACTAGAGGGATTGAACAATTTCATCATTGCTAATAATTTGATTATTGATAATAATAAGATAAGACAATTATTCACCCTCGCGTGAAAGTTGATTAATGCGATATAATAATACCTGTTCGAAAAACGTATAATTTTATTATTATTTCATTGGAAGATATAGAAAATAAGGTTCTATTTATTAATAGCTGTATTTGTTTGCCACCAAATTTGTATGAAAGAAAGTTATAGATCAAATAAAATCTGTTGTACAATCAAGAAAAAATTATACATAATTTACGTATGGATTATGTGTAGATTATGTATAGACTATGTATACTCAATTCCATGCATAGTCTATGTATGGCCAACTATGCATAAACTATGCATAATACAAACTTAATTTCTTACATGGGGTTTTATTTTTGTTACATAAAAAGTAATTGTATTAGACGCAGACAGATTCATTGGTCGTTTAATTTGTTAAAAAAGTTTGTTTACTGTAAAAGTTAACGTTGATTATTTAATGAAAGTTACACTGGAATTCCACGCGAATTCTACGTGGACCGTTGAATTTCACAGTGATTAAATTACACAAAATTACGTTCTCGAAAATTCTCTAAGCGGGACAAGAGGACAGAATTTACCGTAGCAATAGTCCTAATGAATTTTTGCAGGGTATTTACAAGTCAAAATCAGCGTTGATTCCACGTATACCGTGAGATTCCACGGGTAAAAAATCTCTCAACGGTAAATTCTCGAAAACTTACTACGTTAATTTCATCGTTGACGAAATTCCTCCTTGCTTTTCATGTAAGATTTCTTATGGAAAAGTGACTCTTGTATATTGTATACGTAAAATCTAACGTATAGAATCCACTAGAAACTGACGCTTAGTAGATTTTTTTCTACGTGGAATTTCATGGTCTACGTGTAATCTACCCGGATTCCAAAAAGAAATTGCATGCAAAAATACACTAAGGATTAGGAGCACGTGGACAATGAAAGAAAAGTCTACCCTGAGTATCTTTACGTAAAATTCTACAATCTACGTGGATTCCTCACTGATTCCCACGTGGTACGTTCATGCAAATATCTATTAGGACTTTTTCTATTAGTTATATTACGTGGTATTTCATGTAGAGAATTTAGGAAAAGTTTGCTTAGTGAAAGTTTTTCAACGTGCAATTCTACGGTCTTCAAAGAATTCGCATGCAACTCCAAATATAAATTCCGTGGAATAATGCACGTGTATTTTTGCAGCTCAGAAATTTTCATAAATATTTTAACATTCAATCAACCTCTTTGGGTCCATAAATTTTGTTTTTTTGGTCGCAAATAATAAAACTATTAAATAACACCACCAAGTCCTATAAATCGTATCGTGTACCTAATCAAATGTATTCGACAGCTTTCTACGTACAAAAAATAAATGTACGCAGCATTCTCTTTGCGCCATTGGGTTACCAAATATTAACTTGTTATCAGCCACCTCGTAGGTAATTAAGAGAAAGAAGTAAGCACGCTGCGTCAACAATTTGACTCATGACGTTAGAACAATCGTCAGATAAGAATATAGGTAAGGGTAATTAGTATTTTTGGTCATTTGGTTTTTGATTTTAAAATGAACAGTCTAGAGAGAGAATACACAAGCGTTGCGAGCTCTTACAAGATGTATTTAGTTCAATTTTTCACGATGTCAAGAATCATTTGAGTATCAAATATGCAATTAAAGTAACGGCTCTGGGTCATTAGGTTTGACAGTTTAATTTATTATTAACAGTCATTCCAATAAACGAATAAATAAAGTAAGTTATCTCATAATGCCGGCTGGTTTTGTATGACAGTTCATAAATGATTTTGCAATTGAATAATAAAAAGGTCATCCCAGTAAAGAACATTTTTTTTATTATTTATCTATTCATTTGAGAGACACGCTTGGTTATCGAATTATTAATTATTTTTTGTGAATTATTATTTTATTAATCAACAAATGTAATGAGTAATTAGGTTCTGGAATATATTTGTGATCGATTCTTTATTAATCGGCTAGCGAGCTGGCTCAGTAAGTTGCAGTTTATTTTTTATAGATAATTTAATGATTTGGTAATCAACAATCGCGCTGGGTCATTAAGTGATGGGTAATTTTTTACAGATAATTTAATTATTTGGTACTAAACGATTGCGCTGTGTCATGAGGTTATAGACTATTTATTATAGATAATTCAATTATATGTTGATCAACGAGTGTGCTCGGTCACCAAGTTATAGATCATTTGTCGTCGATAATTTATTTATTTTTAAAATATCAAGTGCATTGGTTCATTAAGTTGAAGATTATTTGTTATTGAATATTTTTTTAAATTATTTATAAATAAGCGTGCTGGGTTATTAGCTCATTGATTATAATGAATGAGCTAATAACCTATGAGCTAATAACCTAATATAATTATAGATCATTGTTTTTCTTATTGGTCAATTAAAAAGCGCTCTGAGTTATTAGGTTATTAATTATTTATTATTAATAATTTATTCACATATTTATCAATCAAAAAGCGCACTGGGACATTAGGCTATTGGTTATTTGTTACAGATTATTTGTGTGGCGATTGCACTGTAAGATTGTGTAGCCTTTGAATACTGACCCTTACAGGACACCTTATCATTTTTTCATCAGACGCTTCTCATCTATGTATTCCTACTGTGGAGACTGGCTCACCTCACGGTTGACAAGTTAATAGTCTAGTTGTGTGCAAATTATCGCCGATCCTGAGGGTCTGGCCTCAAGGGCCGTACTATGTAACTTTTCTTTCTCCGATATTTATATCCGGACAGACCAATTTTCATCTTAAAAGCATCTTTTGGCGTCTTGAAGATAAGAATTTTCTTGTCCAGATACACATATCAAAGCTGAAAAAGTTACACAATAAAGCCCCTGCGACTGCACGATTATGCACTCGACGATACGTGTGTACATGCGAGTGCGCGCACAAGACGAGCGTTGCGGGCATGGATCTAATGGAGTGCTTCGATATACGTGATAGAGGTCGAGATTGATGGTCATTCAACCTAGCAGGGGTCTGATGTCGGTCTTCGATTATCGAAATAGCCTTCGAGGTTGACCGTCATATCACTTACTGAATATCTGAAAATTAACGTTGTGTTATATTTTCGTACGTAAGGTGTGCTATATGTCGGTTAATCTCGAAATCTCTTACGATTATCAAAGACCGAAATCAGACCCCTGCGCAGGGCACAAGGGTGGGTGCAAGGAGGGGTGCTTGTTACGTTCTTGTAAGATTTAGGCATACATGAAACGGTCAGTCCCGAAGTCAATAGCATATATCGGAGAACGCAATCAGACCCCTGGGACTTCATCACGACTTTCTATATTTCGCCAAAGTAAGCATTTTCTTCGATAAAATTTTCAAAATAAGGATTATACCCACGATTATCAAAATAAATACTTACTTTTGCGAGATATCAAAAGTAGTAATGAAGCCCCAGTAACCGTATTCTGTAACTTGGCGAACTTCTACACCACGCTACACCAGAGCCAGACTAGGTAATGTTACGTCAAGTTTTGGTAGGCCGTGCTAAGCACTGGCAGGTTGTTACGGAATACGGCCCTAGAGATGGTCTTACACTCAGAGGTGATGGAACTTATCTTTGCTTTCGTCTTTACAAGTATATGGGCCCACTAATGTGTGCCGTAAAAATATCTTACAGCGTCTTCAGGATAGCAATTTGTCTGTGCATAAGCTCTAACTGTCATGTACTAACAGTCTAGCAGTTGTAGTACGCAACCTATAATTATTCTCCAAAAGAATGTAGACAAACTTATTTATGCCTTAAAAGCATCTTACGGCATCTTTAAAACTGAAGTCTGTCCAGACCTTAAATTGAATCTGAGATAGTTACGTAGTACTATTTCAGCAAAATTGAAGTACACCTAAGAGACGAGATGAAGAGTTCGATTCGTTCGATAAGCCAATCAGATGCCAGTAGTTTAGAAGTCGAGATGAATCATTGTTGACAAGCACGATCCTTCCGAATAGTAGAAGGATAAAAATGCAACCGATATGTACGAAATGTAAGATTAGTCGATAAAGCACAAGCGCTCGAGTTAACATGTTCACCGTAAGCTTTATCGAATAGGTCTGCGTTTCGCAGATTTAGATATACAAGCTAATGTTATTCTCACTCTTTCTGCTCAAAGCTGAGGTTTGAGCTCTATAATTATTCACCGTGAATAGCCCATTGCACTCTTAGTGATATAGTGTCACAGCAAAATACTAAGGTTTAGATGTCGTTGCGTAACCTTGTTCGCTTTCTTTCTTAACATTGTAGATAAAGCCCTTTTTACCCTCAAGGCATCTTATGGTGTTCTTTAAGACACTAATAAGTACGTCCAAATTATTTTACAAACGCAAGACAAATATACGCAATACGGCCCAGGGATTAAATTTTAGGCTTCTACGCATGTGCAGTTGACGAAAATTGGTCGAAAAAACATTCTCAAAAGTTACATGATAAGATCCCTGGTCCACGCTACACTACTGGACCATTAGCAGAGCGAGTCATTGGTCATTGATCAGTCGCAGCTTTATTTGATAATAGCAGAGCTATATCTAGAACAATTTTAAACTGTACATTACGGTGCACATTGAGCCGTACAAAAAAGTCCACAGTGCAGGCAAAAAACTAGTCTACTGCAAACAACGTTCCCCGTACTTTTAGACTAAGAAAGCAAGCTTTCGTAACGTTTACTTGTATATCTTTTACTTATGCAGACGTTATCGAAAGTGTTTAATTGTTCACAGTGTCACAGGATTTTTTTACAAGTTTTTGGTTGGAGTTGTAATGGTCGTTGAATAATAACAGAATCCTGGTGTTAGATCAACGGAGATCCACAAAAGCCTATGTTAGAGAAAATTGTTACTCAAAATTGGGGCTCATTTTGACATGAGTAACAAAACTTTACTGTTTTATTAAAATCTTTGAATCTTGACAGTTTTTATTTGCACATTAATATCCTTACTAAAACATTCGGTAAAGTCACATGAATAAGTCACGTATCAAAAAAGTCTTCTCTATTTTATCATTATTTTGAAATGTATCCGAACTATATACATACCCTAGGGAAAGTAATCATGTGATTTTTATAATGTGATAAAAAGTTACCATATTCAGTAAAATCAACTTAAACTTATTATGCGCTCAATAATTTAAAGACAGATTTACGAGAAATGTACGATTTACAATTACTACTCACTGTGCACTAGCGTTTGCCGAAACCTCTGGTATATGCTACAACATAATAAGGCATGCCTCAATACATACACTGACCTAGCGCCACTGTGAACGTGGCCATAAATTGGGGTGGAAGATTTTCGCGGTGATTGGAATTGGATCGTAGAAGGGCTTAATTATCTAAAAACACTCGCCTATGGAAGATAGTTTCACCTGTTTGAATACATCGACCACACCTACTATCATGTGCAGGAAATGTACAAATAAATTTTTGGGCAACCATATCAGCAACAATAAAACACTAACAATGAGTTTAACAAAGAATGAACGGTTTTTTTACAAAGAACAAACCTGTGTACACTAGGGTGGACGTAAATATATTTTCATTCTTTTTTGCCATCGGGCCGGATAAATATTAGTTCTGAGTATCTAAAAACTGATGCAGGATTAGTAAATTTTACCATGTTCACTGTTTATTACGTGCCACAAAGAACCCGAAGTTTTATATGGGATTTACGTGTAAAAAATCACTAATATTGTTTATTATATCAAAAAACTATGAAAATGATCGAATCTTATGATTTAAAGTATATATATATCCATGCATTATTTCTTCCTCATTCCGATGTAATCATTAGTTTTAGCTTATTTCTCAAGCGTGAAAAGTTATAGCAAATAATTGCGAAAAACGCCTGAATAATCTAAAAAAAAGACAGAGCGAAGGTGAAAGAGTCTTTTATGACGATGGACCGGGCTTTAAGGAGTGGCTCAAGTGCCATTATTAGATAGTGAAATCATAAACCTACAAATTGATATCCAGTTGAAGTCCGTAAGTGTTCCCAACCCAGATTCACGATCGCTTTAGTTACAATAAATGTTAAAATAGAAATTATATTTGGAAGATTTTTAAAAAAGTTGCTCGTATTCAATCTTTAAACATTTTATGTTTTACTAATTAAACCTAATTTTTTCTTTATCTTCTGGATTCAGGTAAATGTTTTGAGTTTTTAAAGGGAAGAGAAAAAAGTATGGATTTAATTGAAAAAATTTACGGTATTTTATCATTGACAATAATTTGTTTAGTATTATTTTCTATTAATAAGAATAAGAATTTTATCCATATTTTATACACTTTATGTAGAAGCTTTGTTAGAGCTTGAAAACAGACTATAATAATCCCTAATTATTAGCGTTAGATACTGAAGTTGCTGCTCATCTTTTGTCAATAATGGATAAAAATGGGACATAAATTTGATTTCTCTCTCCACAACATCATTAGCAATTATTAGATTTTCAATAATTTTCGAGGCTTTATGATAAATCCTATCTTTACGTCATTTTAACAAATCTTTCAGTAAAATAGCGGAATTGATGTCAAACCGTTTGAGCAAGTGTAACGAATCTTTAAATAAAAAGTCACAAACAGTTGATTTCACCATATTATCCACAGTTTTCTTAGTTGCAAGAATGCGTTTGTCATGCACAAATTTACTTCGATCTGATTTTAGAGCGTCAATCATTTTTCGTTTCTCTTCGATTGAAATACTCTTATCGAAAAATGATAGAGCTGCTGACTCTGGTGTTAAGTACCACAGATGCCGAATAAATTCTTTTACAGTGTTAGCAGATATATTGTTATTAATAGATTTATGATTATATACAATTTTGATTGAATGTTAATCTTGACAAGGAGCTTTAGTAGCAAGAGGCGCTTCAAACCAAGATTCAACGTAAACTCTTATAATGAATGTACAAACATCCGTATACTTTATGTATTTGTCCTTTTGAATCTCGAAAAAAAAATTTCGGAACATACAAATTTTCAAACAATAAATGACTTTTGCTATCCACACAGCATGGTGAACTGGGCTAAGTCGATGAAAATTATAATTTTTGGGTCGATTTTCCGCCCAGATAAACAGCCACAAGTTCTAAGAATTCTTGGTGGTCGTTTCTGGTTTGTTTTGTTTTTAATAAAGTTACACAAAAATTTTAAGTTTTCTCTTTTACATCCTGTACAGATTTATCCACAAAAATATCAGAAATTTCCGTATCATATTTCCAGTGTATGGTATCTGCTGTATTCGAGAAAAATTGTGAAACATGTTTTTTGATTGTCTCGTACCGATTTTTACGATATTTTTTGTCGAGCTTCATGGATTGATGTCACATTAAGAATTATATTTCGAGTTTCAACTTCCAGAGCTTCTACAGTAGCCCTTGATAGGTACATTGCATCTCCTTCGCTTACTTTACGTTTATCTAATACGTATGCAAGCTTCTCGGTGATAACTAACTCTGAACTTCTTCTTTTTTCTGGAGGTGTGTGTTAAGATGGCTGAAACTCTGACTCTGGTCCTAACAAATCATCAAGCTCCTCTAAAAATAAACTAATACAATTTTTGTAATTCCAAGCTTATGAAATAAGTAATATGATAATAAAAAATAATTTAAGATGAACATGTTCAAATAACTATTACGATAATAGATTGCAAACGATTGGAAAAAATGTCAACCTTTCGTAGCTGACACGTATTCTTTTATGGATCATCCTAAAAATTATGATTTCGAAAAAATAATTGATTCATGAAATATTTTTTCATCAAAGTGGCAATTAAATACTAAGAATTTATGAAAGAAAATTTAATTCAATGATTCATTGCTGCCAAAAGTCGGGTATCATACTAAAAATCCAATTTAAAAATCGGTATTTCATGATTATAGTTTTAAATCAGACAAAAACAATTTGAAATACATCCAAATACTTTTGGACTATTTAAAATACTGTTTGTACTAAACATAAAGAACCTAAATTTAAACATTTCATGTTATCTTGAAAAAAAATCAAAGACAATTCTGTCCATGTGGTAAAAAATCTACAAATATAGAAATTATAAAAAATAATTAAAAGCATTTCTCATTAAAAATCTATTTAGTCCGTCAGATGGATTATCAAAAAATATTAGACAGGTATTTTTTCTTTTTTCTGGTAAACAAAAATTGAAAGAGATAGAGCACATCAAAGATCAGGAGTAAGAGATGATGACGTCAGAAATACATAAAATTCATGCACAATTTTATGTCTTTCTGACGTCATCCACCTCCCACTCCTGATATTTGATGTACTTTATCTCCGTCATTTTTTGTTTACAAGAAGAAAGAAAAAATGCGTGTCTAATATTTTTCGATAATCTATCTGACGGACCAAATAGATTTTTTCATGAGAAGTACTAATTCACTTTTCTCAAGACATTCCATACATGTTTTAGAGTTGATAGCTATGGATTCACATCAATAAATGATAAAGAAATACTACCAAAAAAATGTTGCAAAGAATGCCAAACTAGTTACTCATAGAATAGATTTTATTGTACTATTAAAAAACTGAGCTCATCGAAGCCTTGAATAGTGATTTTTTAGGATATTTTAGATCTCAGGTTGTATCGTAGCTAAAAAAAAAAAAATTTACAAAGTTTATTTCACAAAACCAAAATATAAATGAAAATCATTGCTCAGTTCCGTAATCATTATGCAAGTTGAACTCTGGAATATTACAAAAATCACTGAATAGGACTTCTATGAGTCCATTTTCATCCCGTAAAATCTCTTTTAAGAATAGAAGAGTGGATTGGCATGATTGGCTAGATTTTTTCCAGGACTATTTCTTGATTACTTATAAATATGAATCTAGAACTGTTGACTCTGGAAAAATATTATTATGTCTTTAGCGAAGCAAGTTTATCTTATTTTCTTTATCTAATTTTTCCTTCGAAGTTATTTGACTCTACGAAGAGCTTAGAAATTACATTTGAATTTTATTTAAGATTGGAACGATTGTTTATTTATTTTGAATGATCATTGATGAAATCAAAGTGTTAGGAAAAATAAAAATTATGAGAAATGGTTAATTTTTAAGTTGAATATCACCATTCACTATTAAGAGGCAATGGTAAGTCTTTACTTTCTATTCATCAAAAAACTTTTCAGTAGTTTTGAAAACACGTTTAGAAATTATGGCAGCTGTGTGTTGAAATTTAAAACATAATATACAATTGACCTCTTTGTTGTAATAAAAATTGTTTATTGGATTGATCTATCATAACTGTAAGAGCGTCTGCTCTGGCAATGACGAACAATTTGTTCACGCTCGCTTAATATTTTTCATATTCAGCTCTTATCTTAGCAACACATCCTTTAGTTTCTTAAGTTGGAATGCGAGCCTTCTTTAAAAAAAAATTACACATTCTTAATTGCTAATTGTGCGCACTCATGTACATTATTTTTTAATCTCTGAATGTTCTAAAACAAAACTCCTAGTATGGGTTTTGTTGACGGTAAACAATTTTTTATAACTATTTGGTTGGATATACATCCTATGTGATCTATTTGCTCTCGTAGATTATACGCCATAATGATCAACTATTCATTACACTACTGAAAAATAAAAAATAAAACATAATATTTATAACCTGAGAAATTATGAGTTTTAGAGAATAGTAGATTTTCTTACAAGGAGGGGAAACGGAACTTCTGCACGAACGTGATATGATGCCTCGAGGCGAAGCCGAGAGGGCGTCACAGTCACGTTCGTAAGGGCGTTCCGTTCCCCCTCCATGAAAAAAACAGTGTTTTTTTCCATCCTTTGGGTAAAAGTTTGTAGTTCCGCTGTTCCACTAAGGTGTAGGTAAAAGTCCTTCTTCTTTTAGCCTAACCTAACCGTGGAACTGCAAACTCCCGCCCAAGGGATGGAAAAAAAAATATTATATATAGCTGTAGGATTACGGTTTTCTGTAAGCAATACAGTATAAAAATAATCAATCTGTTGATACTCTAACTAGCGTCTTCTTGATGAGTGGAAGCACAGCTACCCTAACCTTCAAAATGGCTACCTTCGTATGTAGTATGAGACGATGGGTGTTTTCGGCAATCGTAGATTTTAGTAAATTTAAACCAGTAGTAAATTTAATTGGGATTCTACCTTACCGTAAAGTCGATAAGCAGACTCCCTACATTTTACTGGTGCTGTGTTCCGCAATCTGGCCAATAAAAAGAGCAGACGACAGCCATGGTATCATAGAAAATCCACGACATTCGCAACATCGTCTGCTCTTTTTACCGACCAGATTACGGAACACAGCACCAGTAAAATGTAGGGAGTCTGCTCATCGACTTCACGGTTAGGTAGAATCCCACTTATGGTCAATAATCGATTGTTGGTAAAATCGCACTGTAAACAGAGATGCTATCATTCAATTGTACCGTGGTGCTGTTATCCAACGTAGACGAGTCTTTTTTCAGTAGATATTCAAGAGTAACAACAAAAAAGTAAGAATACAAGCATTTCGTGTACGAATGTTAAAACCTATGATTAATTAAAAACCAAATTGTAAAAAGTATAATAGTACTTTTCCAATAGACCAAACAAAAGTTTTTAAGGTACCCAGTAAGAATCTCCTGGCTCATCAAGCGCTGGAAGGTACCTGGTGCTCCCTTCAGTACAAATGGCATGACCCGAAACTGGTAACAGCCGCCTGAGTGAGTAGCGAACGCAGTATGTGGAATGGAGTCGGGTGCCATGGCGATCTGCCAATATCCGCACTTAAGATCTAGCTTGGAAAAGCATACGGCAGCTCTGACGTCCTTGACCACGTGGTGTATATGAGGAACGCACTGCGATGTATTCTCGGTGATGGAATTCAGCCGCCCGTAGTCTACGCAGAATCGCATCGTGCCATCTTTCTTTGGTGAAAGGACGATGGGAGAGCTATAGGGTGAGAATGAGGGTTCAATGATACCTCCTGATAACATCTCGTGAACCAGCACCTCGATGATCTCCCGACGTTTTTCTGAACAAGGATACGGGGCCAGGCAAAAAGGTTTGTGGGGCCTAACCCGGATCTCGTGTTGGATCGTACGAGTTTGCCGTAATTTTCCAGGTAAGGGTCCGAAAATCTCGGCGTGTTCTTGTAGAAGCTTGAAGAGGCTTGGGCGCAGGTTTTCTGAGAGTCCGTGCTGAACCTGGCTCGGATCCAGTGACTGTCGTACTTCCGTTGATGGCCGTGAGATAAAAGGGATGGTCACTCGATGATCTCGTCCAAAGTAGAGTACCCCTCGAGTCAGATCTAGGATAGATTTTTCGGCAAGTAAGGCCGTCAAGCCTATCACTATCGAGCGCCGTATGTTTGGTGCAACAAGGAAGTCGAACTGGAACGACTTTCCCTGGGTTTCCGGCGTAAGGACGACGCCTCCGATGGTCTGCAGAGTTGCTCCATTGCAAGCCATGTCACACTGCTGTGTGTAGGCTTGTACATTGTATTGGTCGGTGAGTAGCGAAGGATGGATGAAGTTTTCCGTTGCAGCTTAATCCACAAAAGCAGCTACTTCTCGACGACCAACACAAACTGTGATTCTTTGGAGTGGCGGGCGGGAGGTGCTGCTGGTATTTATTGCCGGCGTTCTTCCGGAGCGTTGGTTGCCAGTCCTCTCGACGCTCTTGTCTTGTTTCCCGTCGGATTTTAATGTCGAGCAATGCGGATCGGACAATCACGATGAAGGTGGTACTCTGGACAGAAGTAGCACTTAGGTAGCCGTGCCAAAGATGTAGCCCCTGAGTTTGTAGCAACTGAAGCTGGTCTGACGTCTGTGATGGGTCTTTTGCTCCAAACTTTTAGTAGGTTCTCCTCGTCCTTCTCTACTTGAATTGCCATGGTGAGTAGGTCGGCGTAGCTGGCGTACGTATGGCATCGTAGCAGCTGACGTAAGGCTGGTCAAACAAGCTCCAAGACAGTAGTAACCATACCTTTTCTGTAGGGACAGAGCTGATTCTTTTGAACAAGAGATATTTTTTCTGGAAGAAAGCCGCGATTGGCTCTTTTTTGGTCTGGTACTTGGAGTTTAGCTCCGAGTGCAGCTTTCTTTGAATGGCTGGGCTGTCAAATCGTGCTTCGAGCAAATTACCAAACTGCTCAAAGGAAAACAAAAGATACTTGTAAGGCTGCCACCATTTTTCCGCCTTCCCTCGGAGTCCTTGAACTGCTGTAAGAGTTTGCTGGTTGTCGAGGGTGTTGTGAGCTTTAAAATAAGCCTCGCACTGTGTAAGAAATACATTCGGGTCTTCATGGCTGCTAGCCCCATAGGTAGGCAACTCCGGGAGCGACACCTGGGACCTTTGCATGGGCTTCAATAACAGCTCTTTGAGACTGGTTGATTCTATGTCGGGCATCTTACCTTTCTTACTGTCTGTTTTGTGATTCTTTTTATTTTTTGATGTGTCAAATTTTCACGTGTCAGGAGCCACTAGATATTTGTCCCCATCCAGAGGGAGTTTGTGCAGTTTAAGGCTTTGGTGTTGGTCAGCTGGTAGTGCTGTTGGACTCGGGGGTTTATGGGCTCCTCCCTGCTGCAGCAGCGAGCTCTGTTGAGATGGCCCCATGTTGGGCACCAAACTGTTAAACCCGCCCTCAGTGGCTGGGCGGCTTTGAACGTGAGACGAGATTTGTGTTGTTGAATCGGGCCGAGATAGAGCTGTAAGTAACCGTAGCCGGTAGTTTGCCCAATCGAGATACACCCGACCTGCCTTGGTGGGAGTGGTTTCCGCCGAATCGTCGTCTTCGCCGCTAGACGGTAAGTGGACTTGAGCCGTTATGCGCACCGGGCGATTGGGATCTGCCGCCAGCGTGTCCGCTGGAGAATGGCTCAACTTTTTTTTTGCTCCACTTTTTTTTTTTTTTTTACATAATAATATTTAAATATAGAATCATGGTTAAAGATCTGTTGGAGGTAATTTGGTGGCTCCTGTAGAGACTCTAGAGGATCCCCCGGGTTTCCTCGGACGCGTGGCTCGGCGGGTGGTGGGGGCGGAGTCAGGAGCCTGTAGCAACAGCTTGGTCTCCTGGGTTCTACGGCGTGCTGACTGTCTTACTAATTTGTCCCATTCAGATAAGCCTGCGATGTTCGTGAGGCTTGCGGCATGTCTAGTGGTTCCCTTTAGTTCACCGGATACCGTTTGAGAGCCCTTCTCGATCCTCCACGTAGAAGGCCGTGGGAGTGTTTGGGTGGCAACAGCTTTTCGAGAGTGTTGTTAAGTGACCTCTGCTGCATAGGCCTTGGCTAGAGTAAGCCCGAGGTGTTCGAACTCGGTGAGCTCTTCATATCTCCGCAGCCGTGGTATCCCCAGTGAGTTATAAACCTTGGTTGATGACGAGGCCGCGTTACGGGTGGATCCTCGGAATGCCTCTACTGCAGGTGTTTTTCGAGGACTGGCGTTGAGATGTAGTTCACCTAGGCTGGAACTCGGTGAGGTCTCTGCACGGAAAACATTTTTGGTCGGCTGCTCGCCCTACACAGACCGCAGCTCGCCCAAACACATGGTAAGCAGCACGCCTACTGCTTGGGCGTTCCCCTCGCCGCTTCAGGG
>JAPYYV010007628.1:0-13250 GCA_030522625.1 Copidosoma aretas | reverse complement strand
AAGTCGGGCCACATTCTACAAAAACTGAGAGCAAGAAGTTTAAATAATCCTCTTTCTAATAAAATCGCGAAAGTCCAAGAGTACCGATCAAAACAAAAATATATAACGTGTTGAAAGTCCAAACCAACGGTTAACCTCAGCACATAAACAAGCAGATTCATATATATATATATATATATAGGTATACAGATTGAGCCTGCTACCCGATGTTTTTAGGTGTGATAGCCTGATGTCACATAAATAGATAGTACAAGGGTGATGAGCCACCTTAATGCTTGAACTTTTTTCATAAGAAAAATCATTACTTTAAATAACAATAGACTGATTCTTAAACACTCGCTTCACAGAGGCCAAAAAGAGGCACTACGTAAACACAAGCCAGATACTAGGTTGGAAAAAAAGTGACAACTCATGAAACGAAACTTGTGAAGTAAAAACTTTTTGTTTGACTATACAAGAAGAATGTTTAAAACCCTGCACTGCGCGATATATTCCCGAGGCGAAGCCGATGGCATTATATCGCGCAGTGCAGAAAATTTAATTTTCTGCCCTTGTTGTGCAATTAAATATACTATTTGATGAAATGTCAAGACTATCTAAGACAAGACCAAGACTCCTTCTACAAGTCCAAGACAATAACAAGACAATATTTAAAATTTTGATATTTTCCAAGACCAAGACGATATTCTTCAAAATATCGTATTGTCTCGTGTTGTGGAAGCTCTAGTACTGCAGAGCGACTTTTGGCAACATGCAGGATTTTTCTGAACATATGAAGGCACATATCTCGAAATATAATGATGGCATATATATGCCGCTGGTTGTTCTGCGGTTCCCCATTCGATAAAGTATTTAATCATGTTGAATCTATTCACCCAGCGATTTGTGAATAATTGTATATCGAGATCAGTTCGAATATGGAATTAGTGGCACACGATTACTGCTGCTCGCTGAATATCGGTCCTAAAGGTCTTCAACATATTAATGATAACACTGTAAATTTAATTACGTGTTCATGTGACTGTGAGTATTCGGGACAGCTCAACGATTTTATAATAAGATTAGCAAAGCATCTGAATGAATTTGGTCGTGCTTATGCAAGTTTCCAAGAGCATAAAAATCTGTCTAAAATGTCTACAACTAATCTTACCAAGCACACGATTGAAAATAATCACGAAGTCGATTTCGCTGCAACGATTCCAATTTTTTAAGTTTTTAATACTTTTGTTCTACAACTGTTCGCGAGAACGTAGTCTAGTATCATTTCACTTTATGTCTCATTGATCAATAAACGAGCTGACTTTAAAGAACAACAAGATACGAAGGATCAACTGATTAAAATTTCTTAGAGCAGATATTAATTTGATTCAAAGCAAATAAATTGACGAAAAAAAAATGTTTGTAATATTTCGTATAAGTATTTTTTTATTATGCTATGATTATATCAAAATTCATTGTAATTTGCTGCAATATAGGCGATGATAATCATTATCATCATACATTGGTATAAATACTAGTGGTTGAAGGGTAAGTTGTTGGTACACAAGTAATATTAATTTTTTACTAATAGTAGTATGTTGAACTTTCAACCCCTTTTGCCAGCGCCCAGCTGGTCTTGGTTCCTTTTTATAGTATTTTGATGGTACTCATTATGTATCTATTGTACTTATTATTATATTTTGCATACAATACTTGGGACACGAGGTAAATATACGAGAAAAAAAAAGTAACCGAAACTAGACACAACCGGACGCGGGAAAGGGAAGAGGGGTCTTGTTCATCTAGACGTTTAGATATTGATGTCATTATTGCACCATCAAATAAAATGCTACTCATTACATGCCCCATTATATGTACTTACATTTTTAAATTTTATAGACATCTGCACGATGGGAGGCGGAGGGGGCAAAAAATAAACACAACCAGAAATACGGGAGAACGGTAGGGTGGACTTTTTAGCCAAAGCAATCGGACGGTTCTTGTCGACAAATCCATAGCAATGAGTTCAAACAAAAAACTTTTCTACTTTCCATCTCAGAATCTCACCTCTGCCTCCTCTAATTCCCGCTGCAGCTGAATGATCTGCTTCTGCAGGTGCTCCGTGTAGCCAGTGTTCTCGCCAGTGGCCTTCTTCAACTCGTTGTACTTTTCCTCGATCTGCTCTTTCTCCTGCATCACCTCGAGGTGCTTGGTCTTGAGATTCTCCATCGACTTTTCGCTCTCATCTGCTACCTTCTTTTGCTGTTGCCTGAGCTCGAGCAGCGTGGCTTCGAGCGTCTTCACGTTCTCCAGCGCCACTTCCTCCTTCTTCTTGCAGTCATCCTTGAGATCCTGGTGCTCAGTCTGCAGCAGGTTGTAGTTCTGTTGCAGAGCGTTAAAACGCTGCGTCGCTTCGAGGCTGTCTTTATCTCGTAGTGAGCGCTCGCGTGAAGCTTTTTTCTGTAGCTCTTCCTTAGCCGCGGCATTTGCGCTTTCCTCATTGGACAGGGTCTTCTCCAGCTGCACTTTGTACTCGTAAATTACTGAAAATGTAAAAAGTACCATAAGCTGCTACAGTAACATTAGTCTCTTACAGGTGAATTAAATCATATATTACGCAACCTGTGCGTAAACCCAGTGATTTTTGCACGATTGTCAAATGACATAATTTGCTGAAGTTTTATTACTTTCCGTGGATTTTATTTTTCACACATACATCTTTAAAAATAAGTAGTAATAGAATTTTAATTTGAACTTACACCTAACCTTATTAAAACAACGATCTTCTGACCGTACAATATATATTTAAAGTTAGGTGACCCATAGTGCAACACTTTTTTTATTAGATAATGAACGTATAGATCAGCTTTGAACGTAATAATAGAGTACAGATATTGCTATATTAGGAAGATTTATATACTTTAGGCAATCATGAAGGAATAATCGTTGTAAACACTAAAAAAAAACTAAGAAAACAGACCATTACGTTAGAAAAAAGGAAATCAGTACATAATTGAATCTAATATTTTAAGATGCGGTCAAATTAAGGACATCGCTTATGATAACTTTTATATTTCAATCAATTGGTTATTCAGAGATTACAAAGTTATTATTATTTAAGCGATAGTGCTTTTTTTGCTTTTGCATACCAATCGAATTAGAATTAAAAAAAAAGAGTCTTTGATAAACAAAGTACAAAAATCACCCATTTTAATATTTTTTTCGTAAAATTTTTATAAAGATTTCGTGAAGTGTATTTCACGTGTGTACTTGTATCATAAACAATACGATAACAATAAAATTACAATAATAATAAAAAAACAGAATATTGTATGGGATAAAATTTCAAAGTGGGTGTTGAGGAACAAGTTCAAAAAGCTTTGAACGCTATAAGTCTTGCAATTAAATATGTATCTACAGCCCTAACTTAAAAAGAAGAACATCACGTGATTGAAGCCTTTTATTCGTGATGTGATTGGTTGAGACATATCGTGTAGTTTTTATAGCGGGAAAATTAAACAATTAGATTTTGAGAAAATGAAAAAAAAAAAGAAATTAAATTGGTGGGCTAAGTACTTACATGGAGATAAAAAAATATGCTACACAAAGAGTTAATTCATATGTTTTCGAATAATTATAAAAAAAAAAAAAAAAAAAAAAAAAAAGATTTGATTAAAGTTCGGGGGTTGGCACGCAAAGCGCGCAGGGAGCGGCGCCCACTAGTCAATGAAAACGGAGTATTAAATTGGGTTCCCATCTGCAGATCATAGTTAAAGTTATAAAAAGTGCAAATTAGTTCCCGGGTCTATAAAAAGCATAGTCAAATCGGGATGTATAAAAAATGGCTGCCAGGGGGCAGGCTTGTGATTAGCTTGCCTTCTATGGCTGTAAGTATAGCTATATTCACACCTGAAGTCGAGTCTGCAATCTTTGGCGGAGTTAATGCGAAGCCGGTGTCGGTGAAAAGTATCAGCTGATCCATGGAAAATATCCACTGGAATACTTTTGGTGCCACTGCTTGCTCGTGTTAGGAGCTCAGAGCTCTCAAAAAATCGAGAGGTAGCCTGCCGTCTCTAATAGCAGACTGCACCTCTACAAAGTCGACAGTATGTGCACTCGTTGCACTTGATCAGAAGTGATTGCTGCCGGCGAGTGTCTATGTTATGTATGTTTATTAGTATACAAGAAATAAGGCTCCCACAGCGCCTAAGAGATGGTGCCGTTGCTGCTATATCCCTGTAGACGTCGAAGTAGCATAAAACGCTGATGATAAGAACATCATAGCAGAACTGATAACTCCAGCACGACATACAGCAGCGAGACTATTTCAACCTCGCTCCAAACATGCACGCGTAGTCCCCTAATGTGTCTACACTTATAGTCCAGCCTCTTTAATGAACATTAAAAGCTCGAAAAAAAAACTTCAGATGGGTAAAATGATTCTGTTGTTAGTTCGCTAAACCACTTGGAAAAGTCCGACATTCGCATCAAGAGAAGCACGGTCGCCAAGCAGACTTTTCGTCTATACTTGTGCTGCTTTTAAAAATTCAAGTAAGATTAAGTCGGCTAGGAGTATATACGCATTTTATACATAGAGATTTAAGAATAAAGCAGTCAAGTGCTGCGCTAGCATAAAGTTTCAGCGTGATTGGAAAATGTCGCATAAAAGGCATATGTCTTTATCTCGCAAAGCCACGTCTGATCTGGAAAACTTTTTATAAACAATATACACAATATAGAAACTCACCGGCAGCAATCATTCTGATGAAGTGCGATAAATATGCATATACTGTCGACTTTGTAAAGGTGCAGTCTGCTATTAGAGAGGGCAGGCTGCCTCTTGATTGTTTGGGAGCTCTGAGCTCTGAGCTCCCAAAACGGGCAAGCAGCGGCACCAAAGCCATGATACTCTGACGCCTGCCATATCGATACCATAAATGGCTTATTGTACCTTACATTCCGCAAGCAGATCAAACTGGGGTATGAATCTAATAGTTAAACAAAAGGTGGCGCTTTAAAAAGACGTTCGTAAGTTGCGCTAGCAATTTGTTATAGCTGGCTAGTGTCGAGTTGCGACTAACTTTCCTATCAGAATAAATCGCGGCCGTTTTTGTTATTTGTATGTCGGCTGTTATTAAAGGTATCTAAATTTCGTGTGTCTATTCCGAATAAAGATGTACACTCGGCGGTAACATGAAATGTCGTAGTCCTCCTATAGTTTACCATTGATTTTTGCGACAGTTCATGTTGCCGTCGAGTGTACACTAGTCAGAACTTAATTCGTTGAGCTGTAAGTTTGAAATCCATCAATGGAAGAGGTTATGTTGTGAAACCAACCAATAGAAACTATATGATTGAATTTCCCACTCAACGAATTAAGTTCCGACTAATGTACAAACTATCTCAAGATAAACATTGCCAGTCAGTCTTGCGTAAGCTAAGCCAGCAAAAAGACGCAAATATTTTTTTGTGCTGACGAAAGACTAAAGGAACTGATTTTCCAAATCCAAGTTAAGAGAAGATCAATAGTGCATAAAGTATAACCAAAGCTAGCTAGAGATAAGTAAAAATTTGTCATATAGATCAGAACCAAAGATGAAATGTAATAATTACTATTGAGCTTGTACTAAGTACTCTTCTTCTATTTCAAATCTCTTGTCTACTATGATGCCGTTGATTCTTGATAAAAAATTATCTATGATACCACTAGCTTTAAAAATGGCTTTATCTGATGCTCTCCATTTGCTAAATTATTCGACTAGATGGACTAATGGTGAAATTTACTGAAACATTCAGGTGGATTGGCGATGATTTCCCGTTTTTCAGGCCAATAAAGAACATAATTCAAAATGAAAGCCAATTTTGAAATCATATCACAGAAAATACTTGAAGTAATTTTCCCACTCACATTGAATAAATTCGATGACCACAAAATTCAGACGTATTTTGCACGAGCACAATAAAATTATTTCTTTGAGGCTCTTAGTAGTAGCACACTTTATCATTTACTTTTTACAGTATATTAATGGATTTGGCTTACAATATTTGTCCTATACAAACAAATATTTTATTATCAACATTTAACTTTACTTCTACACATTATGAATAAATACAAATAATTAGTAATACTTAAATACTTTAAATTTAAATCAGTCGAGATATTGACATGGTTTGATTTTATTCCTCCACATTTATTCATTGTTAAGACATTTTTTCATGTTGATATTCTATGCCTATTTCTTCACTTAAATGCACTATTATAATCTCTTTTGATTGGAATACAGATTTTTAGATCACTTTCACCTTACTTACTGAATCACAGCTGCACCTTCGACTAATATGATTTTCAACCTTCTGAACTCTGCTTCATGCTCTTAATTTCACACTTTTGCAGGACTAACTTTTTCCAGACCTGCCTCCTTTTTTTCTGTGTTGAACTTCTCACTTGTCTCTGTGCTCTCCTTTTTGTTCTCACCCTCTTCTTCTTCCTCTTCCATTACCAGTATTTGCCTCGCTTCTGAGGCTCTTTTGTTTCTTTTTCCTAGATCTTTATCACTGCTACTATGCCGGATCTCTCTCACCAGCTCTATTAAAATTCTAATCACTTTCGCCTGTTTATCAGCTACATTCTTCAGCCTTCTTATATCTTCTTCTGCCTTTCCTAACCTCTCTTTCAACACACTGGATTCTGTTGATATTTTACCTAGAAGGCCTTCGATTTTCATCATCTCCTTTTGCTCTTCGCTCAAGCTGGCCATACATTCTTTCTCTTTCTTCTCCATTTTCTTTTCTTCGGCCTTTCTTGCTTCTTTTCGAATACCCCTGAGATTTCTTGCTTACGTTGCGTGCCGCACTCTCGTCTTCTCTGGCTACTTTAACTCCCACTATTTTAACTCTCGCTGCCCTCTATCGATTCCTTTCGATTGCTTGTATTTCCTTATCGATATCTCGTTATTGTACTCTCACTATCGAACTTTGTTCACTGCGCTGCCAGCTGATTTTCTTCTCTTTTTTTTATTTACATCTTTCGAGGCTTGTGCTCAGTGTTGAGTTCCACCGATTGTTTTGTTGGACTGTCTAAGTCTTTCTATCTCTTTTATATAACTTACTCCTTTTCCACTCTCCTCTAGAGCAGTTTTTAAACCTACCGGGCATTTAGTTTTTGTACATTCACTTAAACCATGACCTCAAGTTTCCACCTCACTTTTGCACGTTTCGCTCTTTAATTCCTCTTCCATTTTGCAGTACTTCTCCGCCTTCACTGTGTTTCCACAATGGAATCTCGCCATTAACGTTCTTTCTTGGTCTAGCTTACTGTCTATGAGCGATATTCCGGTTTTGATTCCTTTACTATGAGTTTGTATTCACTGCAATATTTAGATGCCTCTATTTTTTCTCTTTTCTCTTTGGTTCTTTTTGATTTTTACCTTTTAATTTATTTTCGAGAAAGTCCTCGCAGCTTCAAGCTTCCACTATGGTACGTTGACCTCTTTTCATCCCAAATATGACGTCTCTTATTTTTCCAATAATCGCTGTTCTCACCATCTCTTGGCCGATGTCTTTCAATAATACATCCAATCACCAGTTCCTTACTTGATTTCATTGATTTCCATTCATAGCTGGCTGCACTCCGCAGGTCTTTATTAGCGTTTCTCTCTATTTAAGTTTCCTCTTTCAACAAGTAATTGGGTATATTACTGTCTAATTCTAAAATCCACTTTACATACACCCTACCACTCTGCACCCACCAATGCTACACTTTTCACCAGTGCCGTAAACGTCATAATTCTTCTGCTGTAGCTGTTCTTAAAGATTCCTTCTCCAACTCTCCACGTGTTCTATATCATCGTCCAGGCTCTCTTCTTCCTTTCTCTTATGTGAGCTGCGGCTTTTCCATCTTTTTGTAGTATGAAACATAAGTATTTTGCCTGTTTCACCTCTTCAATTGGTTCCCCTTTTTATTTCCATGTTCTATTCTAGCCAAACTTTCTTCTTTTTTCAAATAGATCAACTTTTGTTTTTCCTGTGCTGAGTACTATCTTCTTTTTGTTCATACTGGAAACAAGTTGGGTGGACCGTCTTCTCAACTTTGCTGTGTACAGCGCCCCCACTGTTTGGTGCTCCTGAACAGTTCACCCAACTTGGGAGAGCGGGAGCACCAAGGGCTTGATGAAGCAGTCTACTGGTGCTGCTGCTCACCTGCCATGGGTGAACAGTTCACCCAACTCAAACCTTATTTACCACACTTTTTTGTTGCCAATTTTCACCTCTTCTGTTATTTCTGTCCTGAGATCCTATTCCAGGTCTTTTAGATAAAGGTTAAATAGAGTGGGGCTAATCAGGCACCCCTGTCTCAACCCTTATGTTGTCCTTTGTGGCTCAGATTTAATTTTTCCTACCTGAACTTGTATCTGTGTTTCTTTATATATTTCTATAATTCTCTCTCTTAGTTTCGAGCTTATTCCAATTTCTTCTACACTTTTATACAGTATCCTTCTGGTGACTGTCAAATGCCACCTTCAGATCTGCGAAGCAGCAAAGTACTTTCCTATTCTTTCTTCCAATTTTCTTATCTGTAACATGATTCAGTACATATACAGCATCCATTGCTTCTCTTCCTTGCCTGAATCCAAATTGACTTTCTTCCAGTTTACTGTCTATTTCTTGTTTCAACTTTCTGTTTAGCATCCCTGCGTGGATTTTATATGCTGTGCTCATAAGGGTCACCCATCTATAATTCTTAACCAAATCTCTCTTCCCTTCTGTAAATTAAAATTATCGTACCTCTGTTCCAGCTGCTAGGAATGCCCTTTTCTTATTTTTCCACTCCTTGTAGTGCCATTTTCTCTGCCCTATCAGCCATTTTCACCTTTGTATCCTCTCTTTGGGAATCGAATCATCTATTTTTGCTCCTCTTTCCTTCCAGATTTCTTCTGTTTGCTGGCTCTTACACTCCCAGTTTTGAAAGCCGTTCCTGAATCTCTCGTTCAGCTCCTCTGACCATACTCTACTCACCATTCAGTAAATGTCGGCTTCTGTTTTTTTTCGAACTATACCTTTGTTTGTAAAACCTTCACTCTATACTAACACTAAGAGAATCATGTGGTCTAAGTCTATATTTATCCCCATGTGCATCTTCCTTATCTCATCTATCACCTCTGCATTTGCTATGATATAATCGATTACTGACTCTACTGTTGAGTCCACGTATGTGAAGCGTTCTTCCTCCCCTTTGCTACTGTTAATTATGAATCAGCCTTTTTCTTCCAATCCATTTAGTATAATTTTTCCTTCTGTGTTTAGAACTTTAGCATACGACCCTCTCTGGCTGTCCTTGTCACTCCTTGACTCTCCCTCCTGCGTAGCCAGTGGAACACACATTCCACCTTCCTCTGCCGTCTTTGCGTTCCAGTTTTCACCAATTAGTAACTATTGTTCTTTTCTTGTGTTCACATTATATTTCAGTAAATTGAGCGTTTTTCTTGTGTTCTGGTTGTAAACCGTAACTGGCTTCTACTCTTAGTTACCAATTCTTAACTCCGTGTACACTGTTTTCTCACTCCACTCTTGGTAAACAGTCAGTTCAATTTCTTTGCACATTCTTATTTCTATTACTATTTCTCCTTTTGCTCTTCCCTTAATATGATTTCTAGTTGCATAAGAACACTTGCATATGAATTTTTTTGGCAGATTGACCTTAAACTTTTCTCGAACTGCTTTTTCTATCCATGTTTTCGTTAATTTAATGACGTTAAATTCTTTTATGTATGCCCACGCATCAGGATATTTATTGAGGAGATCTGCTACATTTCAACAGCAGATTCTAATTTCTCCACGCATTGGCTCCTCTTCCTATAGTACTCTTTGCTATTCCTATGAGTCTTGATTCCTTTTGAGAGAAAACTTGTGACTGTCCTCATCGCAATAGAACCAGGTGCCTTCCACCATGACTTTCTTGTACCCTACCTTTGCACTTTTTCCACTTTCTTTGCCATGTCTTACAAAGTTCCTTACCTTTACCTGAATTTCTCTTTCTCTCTTTGGTAGTGAGGTCATCCTTAATATATTCTTCTCTTCTTAAGCTCTTCTTTTTACTCATCACCACTTTTTTAATTTCCCCGTAATGGAACCTTGCCAGTATCTAGCTGCTTTTATTATTAATGGTTCTCTTTCCAATAAACTTAGCCTTATCTACTTTTACTACGATCCCAAATTTTTCCTTAAGCACTCTTTCTACCTCCTTCTCTGAACACTGACTTTGATTTTCCATTTCCACTCCTTTTAGCACTATATTTAACTTTCTACTCTCTTTTCTCTTCTCTCATTCACTTCTCCCGATTTCTTAATCCTAGTGTTGATGCCCTCCCTGTTTCTCTTATTCACATTTCTTTCCTCCTCACACTGTGACTTAATCTTGCCTAATCTTCGCATACAGTCATTTTTCAACTATCATTTATGTTATTTATCAATGTTTCGAGGTCTTATGTTGCTTTTATTGATGCCTTGATATCTGCACTTAACTTTGCTCCCATTTCCGAGACGTGAATTGAGAACTTTGCTTTGATCTTTTTGATTTCCGACGTAATAGTTTCTGTAAGGGTAGTTAACCCAGTACTCGATAGCGTAACGGGAATCACTTTAATAAAAACTTCTGATTAGAAAAAGATGATAAATTTTTTTTTTTTTTTAGTCGATAGTGGATGTACCCAGTAGCTGATAGATGTTTGAATAATAGTATAGCATAAAATAAAGGAGTAATAGCATTTAAACAATATCCCTTTTAGTGCTTTATTTATTTGAGTAAAGTTCGGACACCCATAAAATGTAGTATAACTTACTAGTATGAAGATACACGGTATGAATTTTGTACTCAATTTAGGGTATGTTGATGTTGTGTGTTGCATTTTCCATTGGTGAATAATGATTATTTATTTGATGCACTGGTAAAGTATCAATAAAATTAGATAAATGCGTGAATAGTTTCTAATTTGAAGAAAAATAACGCTGAATTACAATAGCATTAAGGTTATCGACTACTTCTCCACGAGTGAATAGCGATACCCAGTAGCCGATAATGGAGTTAAACAAATATAATGATTTTATTGAACATTTCACCTTTTTTTCTTGCCTCATTTTTGCAAAGACAAAAGCCTTGTGCGCCGCAAACTTTCATGCCAATAATATGATTCAGTATACAAGCGTTGACACGGTAAACATGTACTAAGCAGCAATATTAAGAGAGGCGCTCTAATCGCCCAATTTATTTTGGATTAGAAAAAGGTTAAATATCGACGTATTTATACGTTTTATAGGAATGATCGACTACTGGGTCCTTATCGAGTACTGGGTCAACGACCCTTATGCGAATCTTCTAAACTATTACTTGTAGTGAAAAAATCTCTTATGCCGGCCTGCAAAGAGTTTTGTTTCTCAGTTTTCCTCTTGTTTGGGTGTCGATCTGTTGCTTCTCTGTGCCTTCTTTTGCTTCTTCTCATTATATTTAGCGTGTGTCTTATTCATGCGTTCGTCTTTCATAGATTAACCTTATCAATCCTCTTATAAACTAGCAACCTCGTCTATTCCTACCTGTACGCCAACTCGAGATGGTTTCTTGGAACCCGGGAAAAAAGGCGGTTCCAGGCAACAAGGCAACAGTTGGAGCTCCGTCGATAGGGTGACGACAGGTTTTTAATCTGTGCACTATTATTCAGAAGGGCGTAATCAATATTAAATATTTATATATTGAGTATTTAAATGTTGAATACAATCTAACGAAAGATTTAGTTGTATTTGGATTCTCGAGTATGTATCATAATATAAGTAGGTGTCAAAATAACATGTTATAAATAAAATACATTTTTACCGGATTCGCCTTTTTGCGTCAGCTGAAATACTAGTGAACTCTCAATAAACCATTATCTTAATCTTTTAGCAGAGTAAGACCGTATAGATTTTGTTAAAGAAAAAATTATCGTTATTTTATTGCTACTCCTTAAAGTTTGCCAATACTTATTTATTTTTAAATAATCTTCTCCGACGTCCAAAGATTCCGATATAGCTGCAGTAGAGAGCGTACAAACTTGACACAATTTTTTAATATTATTTGACAATGCAAGGTATTATTTATTTTCAATACTGTTTCTTGTAACACAATGCTTAGAAGAATTTATTATTGCAAAAATTATTGCAAATATTTAAGGTGGCTCATGCAACTTTTCATAATTGATTTTATGAACTTAAAAAAATTTCGAATCATAGTTTGATTACGGAACTTTCGAATGCTATCAAGAAATAGTGAGGTTATTGTTTTCATTTTAGAGAAAAAAATATTGAAAAATGTTCACTATAAAATTAGGTCTTGTGAGATTATAGTTATGAATCTTTATAACTCACTTCTAAAGAATTTAAGCAAAATACACAAAGTTAATTTTTGTAGTATTTTGTTCAAAGAATATATCCCGAATATGAAAAAAACAGGTCAACGACATAGATTAAAAAAAAAACTCATTGATGAGGTGAAAATATTCTCTAAACTCTTAAAGCGTCGTCTGCTTATGCTCATTTTTTTTACGTATGAGGTAAATGTAGGTATTACCGACACTTTTTTATCTTGGATGTATAAAAAAGCTCACTACAAAGGCGTAAATGAATTTTTAAACTGAATTTTTTTTTTAATTAAAGATTCAAGACTAAGGTTATGTATAAAAATTAATTGATAAAAAAAAATTATAAGGTTTAATAGTAAATATATTTTTATCCAATTAACCAAATGCTGGTATTACTGCCACTGAGCTTGTATTACTGACACCCAATCACTGTAATTGCTTTAATTACTGACATCCAACTACTGTCACTGTTTTCAATTACTGTCAATGTATTTTTATCAATTATTTTATTTCTACAGTGTAAAATTTGATTTTAATGAAATAAAGAATGCAATGTAGTAACTATCAAAAATATTTTATTTGCAAATTCTCAAACTAGGAGTATTAACATTTTTTATTGAGCTATCCATATCAAAATCGTTAATACTTATTGAGACTTACATGTTATCATTTAAATAACTGTAATACTAGGAACAAACATTGAATATAATTATGCTAAATACTAATAGATAATTTTTTATAAAGACTTTAAACTTTTGTAACGTTCATAACACTGACTTCTCTTTACTTAAAACAATAAATTTTCTCGCAAAAATAATAATAATTATGAATCAGAAACAGAGTGTAACTGCTTTTGCAAAGTATTGATTTTCTTAATTAAATAAA
>JAPYYV010007627.1:0-19713 GCA_030522625.1 Copidosoma aretas | reverse complement strand
ATCGGCCCGCGATTCTCGGAGCACGCGCAGAAATAAGAAGAAGACGAGGAACAAAAGAAAGGAGACACCGCTCTCCCCGCGAACGTGCTGATGTGTGTATAAATGAGCGGGCCGCGCTCGGTGCGGGGGAGGGGGAACACGTGTGTGCCGCGAGTCTCTCTCTCTCTCTGGGTCCAGCAGCAGCAGCAGCAACATCAGCGGCACCTGAGAGCCCGACCGTCCCCTCCATATTCCCGTGTGTGCGGATGCCCATACATATATACATATATATATCCACACGCGCGGCCTCTCCTGGGCCTCCCCCTCTCTCCCCACGACTCTCGGCACCGCTACTCCTCCTCCTTTTCCCCTACCCGCTCCTCGCTCCCTCTCCGTCTCTCGAGCGGCCTACCTGTGGCTGCTGCACCGGGCCGGCTCTCTCTCTCTCTCTCTCAACCGGGCGGAGAGGCCCGCTCACATGTGTATGTGTACCTGGCTCCTCAGTGCGAGATCTGAACCGGCGGGGAACGCACGGCCCATTGTTGTGTCGCTGTATTATCGGCATCGCGAGACCGGGTCCTTGCCGATTTTTCGCCGCCCCTCCTCCGTCCGACCGCCCCTGTACGTCACCGCGGCCCGCGAGTGAGTGAGCGAGCGCGGGGGTCCTTGGAAGCCGAGGGGACCGAGGATCGGTCGCTCCCCAGCGGCACACGTGGGAGCCGATTGAGTGCACGAAAGGCGTACATTAATAATAACGACGTAGACGCGTGCGGCGTGCATACATACAAGCCGATCTCGATGCGCGATCGTCACTCCACGGCTCATACGACGTGCGTATGATAATAATACGTATCATACGTGCACGGTGTCGCGTTGTGCGCGCGAGTGCCGATCTCTATCGTCCCCGCGCTCGCCCCTCCGTGGGTCCGACCGCTCCGAGCAGAGTGCCAAGTGTCAAACCGATCCCCCGGCGCCCGGCGCGCGCGCATTGTTCTCTCCTCTCGGCGGTGCTGTCAGCGCCGCTGTACATACAAAGAGAGCTCAACGGGCACGAAAAATCGTTGGCATTGTTCGCGAGTGTCGTACTTATTATACGTGTCTGTGTGTGCGTGTGTGTGTGAGTGCGCGTGCGTGCGGCGATAGAAGTATACAAGGAGACATAGCGGTGGGCCGGATTATTATCGCCGGGCGACATCGTCCGCATAGTTTTCCCACCGGGGCGGCGACGACGACGACACGGGGAGAAGAGGAGATTGCGCATCGGGCGAATAGTCATCGGGGCCCGCGGAGGGACGATGGGGACCGATCGCTCGGCCGACCTGACGCCTAATTAAGCCGATTATCAATTGTTGGGGACCGATCGCCGCGGAGGATAGGATCTCTCTCTCTCTCTCTCTCTCTCTCTCTTGCGATCGGCAAGGGGAGCGGAAAAGGAATGGTTTATCGTTATTGTGCATGAATATACATGTATACATTCATCTGTGTACCAGTAACTAGTGTTCATCAATCTGTGTGTGTGCAATATAATCCATGTGTGTTGTAATATTTGTACGTGCGTGTATCCACTTGCAAGTGATGTAATAAATGCCCAAAGCGTCCCCCGCGAATTTGCCGTCGAGTTTTGCCGATCGCGCCGATACACAGGGAGGAAAGAGCGGAGGACAACGGTAAAGCCTGCCCTGCGGATATAAATGCGGAGGTGTTGGTCGGGAGAGGTCAGCTGCTCTGGTGCGGTGGACGCGACGCGCGCGTATATATATAAAATACACATGTCGTGTGTGTAAAATCGGCATCGTGCGTATAAATGTTATCGACAACGACGACGATGAAGATGATGACGATGATCACGACGACAAGTGTCCATTGCAGTGCGGCGAGCGCGGTGCCGGTCTTTCGCGCCTGATACCCCGAGTCGCCGCCCTCCAAGACGGTGAGTGCCCACACAATACGTACCGCGCATAAATGTACACCATGCGTACAATGTCTCCGAATTTTTATCGCCGCCCGAAACGAGCGTGGTTTTTTTTTCTTTTCTTATCGTGCTCGCGTGGTGTACGTGCGCGCGTTTTTACCGTTACAGCGGCGCGGTGTACCTTTTTTTTCGTCTGCTAGACTGCAGCTGTATATGTACGTGCGCTCGCGTTATCGCGTCTATGCGCAGGCGAGAAGAGAGGAACGGCCTTGCGGTATGTATATATAGGGTGCACGGGTGCACAATTATTGTGCGAGAGCGTCGGTGGCTCAGCCGGTCTCGGCGGTGAAGCTCGCTTTTCCGTTCGGCCACCGCAATAGTCTTCCACGAGACGCGGGTTGGATTTTTACCGAGGGCAAACATTTATGAGTCTTTCCTCGTCGGAAATATATGATCCATCGGCTCCGGAAAATTTGCCTGTAGCGACTGTTTCAAAATTATCGTTCAAATTTTCCGGTGGTACGTGGGAGTACCAGCTAGGGGGTTGTATCTAAAATTGTGAGACTTTCCTGGCCCATCACTGTCGGTAAATGCGCACTTGATGATTTTTCTAATGGACGGCAGCACGAGACGGACCCGGACGGGAGAAGAAAATCATCGCAAGAAAACTAATGGAAATAAAAATGAGTCGGGAGGGTAATTTTGAAGAGAGCTCTTGTGAACAAACAATACTGTCCTTGTCAATCGGAAACATGCAAGCTGCTTGTCGCAAAATCTACAGTATGGATCAGCAAGGATCTAAAAATGTATTAAGATCTTGAGATCTAGAAGATTTAATCGAACGCAAAAAAAATTTGGATACAAAGACCCTTTCAGATGGACCACATTTAGTTCAGAAGGAAATCAAAAGAATCTGAAAGAGGATATCGATTCGCTTTCTTGTGAACAAGATCCACAATTTTTATTTGTAACTGACCATCAAGCAGCTTCTCGTATAATTCTCAATGATGATCAACAATTATTGGAAAATTCTCCAAGCCCTTTTACAAACATACCTTATCGAGCAATAGCATTTGTTATCGCGGGTCCCAAATTTTTTTAAACCCATCGGCACCAGTAACATAGCAGTTCAGATTCTGCTCTCTGACGATACAGATCTGGGCCACTGAATAGCGGTCCGTTATGATTCAGTCGATGAAATTTTTAGCGTTTACAACTTTTTGAATCAGAGAGAATTAACAGATTCTCAGCAACGCTTTGTTGAAAACATGTTTAGTTAATCGCATGTAACAAAGATTAATTTCTGTTACATGCAGGAACAGAATAATGCCTCGAATGCAGATTCTTTGCAGTTGCTGTAGTGGTAGGTTTTACCAAGCCGTCCTGAATTCATGCGTTTTGATACCTTAAAATAAGAACAACGTTCTTCGATATTATAAATTTTGAAAAATTAATATTTTTCACTATAAAATGGTAACTAAAGCATAAAAAACTAAATTAAACAAAGAGCAACGGAAACGGTGGCATCAAATAAAAATAGAAGTGATCGAAACTGGTGAAAATTGCTTTAGTTTATTATGTTACTTTTGTGTCATCAAAACTAGAGAAAACCGTTGAAGTTCTATATTTTTAAAAGCTCATACGTCATTAACGAAAATCAAGAAAATGGTACTTATCTTTAATACGTTTTTAACGTATTAGAACGCTTGAGATGTGGAGAAGCATCTACAGATATAAAAAAATACCTTTAGTTTCACATCAATGTCTCACGGAGAGGAATGCATAAGCAGCTTGACAAGATGTATGAATATAATATGTGGAGATCAGCTGATCTTTTAACTCTATACTGTCGACTGATTGTTTTATCCACAATATAGATAAGAGAAGAGAAGCTCATGATCGCTGACTTCTACAATTGACTTTCTCCTCTGCTGGTAACTTTGATGAAATGCCTGTGTATGAAAAACTGGCTTGAGTCCATTCAAGGTATAAGTCATGACATGATTTCAGACTCTGAATCAAAGATTCTAGAAGTGTTAATTATCGATAACAGTGGGAAGAACAATATTTCTGAATTATTTTTCAACGGCATTCTTCAGAATTATTTTAAAGTACATAAAAAGAGTTTCCAACTTGAGTCTGTTGCCTGGGAATATGAAGAAAATTAAAGTGTCTATTGCTTGAAAGTAAGACAAAATTATGTTTTTCTATATTCACCGACAAAAATTGCCATTATCTCCAATGAGACTGCAATAAAGCTTGTCACTAGTACATCGTCCATAGCTTTTTTCCTTTTTATCATGGGCAATTATACAATACACTCCAAATATGTTACAAAAAGGTGTAATATATTAAATTTCGTGATGGTACACCGATATGGTACATGCTGTGTTATTCTAATTAAATAAATCATAAAGAATTTTAAAATACATTCAGTGTTCACACTAATAAAACTTTTTTTCGACTTTTCCATCAATTGTTTCAGCAATAATAAAATAAACAAAACTTTAATTGTATTTGATTGAAATAAGTGTTGTACGAACGCTGAAATAAAGCTTTAATACAAGGATGCACTTGTGAGTTTGTGTGCTGATGTGAGTGAGTATAATGGTCTACGGCCGCGTAGGATTGCACTGATAAGGAGACCGCGGGCAAGCGAGAGATGCGATCGGCACTGGGATGGTGTGTATGTAAGTACTAGAATGGCCAGATCTCTCTCGAGGCGTTGACGTGTGGTGTGATTCTTTCTGGCGTTGATGATTTTTTGTAGCTACTTTTTTTTCAACACCGATCATTTGTGCGACAGAGTTTTGTGGGTGTCATATCTTTGCTGGGCTGTACGGTGTTGGATTTGGATGTTGTGTACTAAGAGTTTACGAATCGACGATAGTGCCTGTACTGAACGATTTGTTCGTGTCTAAAAAATGCGAAACAGGTGTAAAGTTGACACATGTGGTTGTTGAATTTTCCAATAATTAGTTGGGCTACATCATCAATACAATATTAGTTGTCAATGTATAGTTAGTTCTATAATCGTTTCGGGTAATAAATCAATATCACTAACGAATTTTGCGTCGATGAAAAGACGTAATTCCCCTTTTTTAAATTTTACACATTTGAAAGAACCGTGGCTTGAACCATCAGATCTACATTAAATGTTGAAGTCTTTGCTTTCATACAAGAACAACGGAATTAAACGAATATATTATTGTATTGTTAAAGGATAAAAAATGAGGGAATACTTCATCCGAAAAAAATAAATAATCATAAATCAGTTAAATAAATAAAACAAATTGAATGTACAAGACGTACGATTTATAAAAAAAGTCGCAGTATTTCGCGTTGGAATATCGAGGGACAGAGTATTACTTGCGTCTCCGTCTTTGATGAAACGTGAAAATAATAAGTCTCGATTTACATTGATGGATCGCTCGAGTACTGACAACCATTCTACAATCTGCACGAGACGTGATGAGTGTGCGGTTTACAGCTTACGCAATCCATTGTATACGTCCAGTCGATAGTGTCATACATCGATCTTGCCTGCGTCAATTTCATGGTGATCAGAAGGCAATATGTACGATAATACGCGTTGAAAGGCATTTTTCATCATTTTCCTCGTGACTGCTTTCGCTCGTTGTTCGAAATAAATTTTGTCGAACCAGTGTTGTTTGTCCATGAGATGTCTTTTTTCATACCTACTACAAAGTTTTGAAAACTAATCTTTATGCGGTGCGCACGAATAAACAACCCGCGAAGTATCGTTATCAACAATAAACTATTAATCGATCAACCTGTCGATACTCCCACACTACCGGTCTTTCCTCGAGCTGTATAATTTAAATACACCAAAACGAAAATCCACCTCGCGCGCTGAAAAAGACACCACGCCAACTATAACCATCAGGAGCAACCGTTCAATTTGCCGATCGGCTACCGATACGAGGCGCATTAGCGCGGAACTAATCATTGAACAAACAAACCACGCCGTAATGGGTAATCACAGACGCCAGTGCAGCGCTGTTTTATTTCCAGATGAGATTACAAGCACGGTGCCCGCAAATTACCCGCAAACTTGGATGATCGATGGCCTTTAGCTGATTTATCAAATTTTCACGGCACGAAGGATATAAGCGACGATATTATCGAGTATTACGGTAACAACAAAACACCGCGTTTGAATTGCAGCGCCCGCGAACCGGGGTGGATCGAGAGCCATTTTACTCGCAACACTCGGCGCGCCGTGTTCCCAGGCGCACCGCCACCACAAGAATCAATAATAAATTTCTCGCTGGTCCACCGAACCAATTTCCGATCGAGCAGATATATCATTACGGCCGGCCCTTTGTCCCCTCCTCGGAGTCCCACGCGGCCTCTCGGAAACTTGCGAAAAGCCCCGCGGTGTACCGCGCGCTCCTCGTACGGGCGTGCAGAAATCCGCGGCCCGATAGACAAGACCGGGGCGAGGAAATAATTTATCAGGCGACACGCGCGCGTGAACATATATATATTCCAATGCGCCCGGGGGCCGATAGCATCACGCCGCGGCCCCGGGACACGGGCGATGCTAACAATGCGGGTCCTTCGGTACACCCTCTCGCTCGCGCGCGCGCGCGCTCGAGCATGTGAACGCGCGGTGTCAGGTCGCACGCGCGCCTGTGTGTGTATACACACGGTGGATCGCACGCCGATATTTCGCGGGAAAAGCGAAAATGCACGTATACATGTATAAGTACGCGTTGTTGCTGTGTCGTGCATAATGTGCACGTATATATGTGCCGGCAGAAGTAGTCACGCTCGTCGTGCGAGTAGATGCAGAGAGGGGAATATCGATTTCGCGCCCGGGAGTAAAAAATCGGCCGGAGATCGGTATGAAAATCCCGGGCAGATAATCCTAATTTATCGGCGGAGCGGGATCGCGGGAGCGGAGATCCCTCGCCAGATATACACATGTAGCTTGTGTTGTACAGACTCTGGCCGTGACAGTTTTGCGTAACCTTTTTTCCCCTCGGAGCGCCGCGAGATTTATATCCACTTGTTGATGTTTCGGGGAGTTTTCGTGATGTGCATGATGTTTGGAACGACCGCGTTTCGGTTGTTCTATGCAAGCGATCTACGGTAGAGATCGGTTTGACGCATATATGCGGTACATGCACTTGGGTACAGACACGGGGCGTTCCGTTCGTCGGGCGAAGCGCTTGCGTCGGGGAAGCTTTGCGCGTGAAAGTCAAATTTTGTTTGACCAGTTGGTTATGGCCGCGTCGCGGAGCCGAGACAATGGCGACGCGTGTTAATGCCTTTTTTTACGCGGAATCCGGCGACGCGGCCAGTTAGCGTGAATTACTGTTCGCGACGGGAAGCGGTCCCTGCTATCAGTGGCTTTTCCTCGGAAGCTCTCGACGTCGGCAGAACACGGTTTTTATCTGGTCGAATTTCTGAGTCCAGCGTCTTTGGTGTCGAATTGATTGTCGCGCGCTCGTGAATATGCATGGAGTTAGTTTTTTTATCTCGAATACTGTTGTTTGAAACTCAATGGGATTCGAGCAAGTATATTTTACATATGTACGTGTGTATGTATAATTAAAAAAATAACAATCATCGATGTTTCATTTCAAAAATCAATACCACTGAATCGATCATTTTTTTTCACTCATCCCGGTCATCCGACAGTCAGTAGTGTATTTTCGCAAAACTTCCCCATCCGAGATAACTTGCAGCGCAAATAAATTATTATTCTTCGCACATGCATTGTAAAACCCCATCGTCTCTTTTCCAAACAGCCCGATTGAAAGAGACGCGCGAATCCATTATACACTCGTGAGCGCAGGTGTTAACTTTTGTTTGTTCCCCGGTCGGGCTGTCTTATTGCGCGGACAGGCGTAAATTATGGAAATCCAAAGTTTCTTCTCTGCAATGTAACGTTGCGCGCGGCAGGTGCGTATAGAAATGGGAGACGGGTTCCGGGAAGCCAAGAGCGACGGGGCGGGAAAGAAGAGATCGGGTCTATACCTACAAATCATCACGATTCATTCTTTAAATTTTATTCGATTTCCCGTCATCCCGTTCGCCTATGAGTACACCATCGTGCAGGTGGCGGCACACACTTGGATACACACGCGAGGACGAAAATAACTGCGGATCTTCCGGACGCAAGTGTGCGGGCTATTTCCTCCACCCCCCTTTTTCCAAAGTCACTTAATTGATTAGGAGTTCTACATTCGCTGCAGTGGCTGCGTCCGCGGATATGCGCGTACATTTGCGTCTCTATGCGAGATACTGACGGTCCGAGGGTGAGGAAGGAGAAGAAAAAAAGAGGGATGAGTAACGGTTAAGTTAAATAAGGGCTTATTTATATATTCATCAGTATGGCCGAATCAAAGAACAATCGTAGATTCCGGGCTCATGGAACTCAATTTATAGTGTCAATGTATTCGCGATCCAAAAGATTTCACGTATAAAAACAATCTTGATTTTTTATTGTGAATATTTTTGGGCAAAACGTATTTTGATGTTGAGCTTGCGCTTGTGGGCCACTACTGAGATTTGGGCCCAATATCCAAACGTGTAGCAGATTGAGAAAAATGTACAAAATAAATTATAATCAGTCGGAATCGATCGTACTAATAAGTTGAAATAAATCTTAGTACATATTACAAAGCCCCCCAATATGTAACTGCCATGTTTGAAATCTATACACAGACTACTAAATTGCGCAGTATACTGATTGTTTGACCAAATGATTAATCGAATGCCCAACTTTCAAAAAAATTCTTTTGATTCTGAAATACTTATTACAGTACTTTGGAAGGTATAAGAAAATATGTCCGGATAATTAATACTTTGGCTTTTACCAACTTTTTCATATTTTTTCATGCGAGACAAAATGGCATTCTTACTTTAACTTAAGAGAAAGACACTCGAAGTGATGTAGCTTTTAGGTAGCTCCATAGCAGCTCATCCATACTCTATACTCGTAATGTCCGTTAACTCGGCGAGTATAGCCGCACAAGCAATAGCGTGTATAATAGATCGACGCACAACGGTTAGTATAAACAGTGCAAGCGCGCACAAACGTATACACGCCACACACGCTTGATTGACACTATCGTAATCCAATTAAGCCAAGCTCGGTCACGACGCTCGCCGAGCCTTTTTCTCCGCCCCCCTCCTTTTTTTTTCCCTCCTTTATTTTACTCGATTTGCTTAAATTAATTTGAATCGAACGAGCGAACGAGGGGCTGGGGGGCAGGGAGTGATCGGGGGCTCGACTCGCGTCGGATTTGCCTTGACGTCAAAGAGTTTTAGAAAGTCGTCCGCCGCCGCGCGCATGATTTTATTTACGAGTGAAATGCGCCGGCCTGATGTTTCGTCGTTAGCAGCGACTTTTGGTTTTTCTCTTGTTTTTAATGAAGATATAAACTCTTTCTCCGTATCTCTCTTTGAGAGACTGATCGTGGAAAATTGGAAAAAGAAAAAAGAAAAAAACATTCAGCATATATATTACCAGTTTTATCGCGGAAATAAGTCGAATAATGTTAATGTTATTTATAACCGAGCGCACGGGACGTTGAAGCGTTTCTTTTTTTTTCATATTTCCTTGCACAAACGTCAAAAAGAGATACGCGCGTATGTAGAATACGGCCGAGTCCATTTGATCAGCTCCTATCGCACGCTTTTTATTGCATTTCATTTCTCTATGAGCGTGCACAACTAGTTTTGAATTTAATGTACAGGTCGGAGTTTTTATGGACCACGCGCATACATACAAGGATCGACTATTGATCGAAAAGACGCGTGGCTCACGAGCCGCGCGACGAAATTAGTCGGTTGGCCGAATTGGTTAGATATAATTGCAGCTTTCGCGAGTGAGCGCTTTGCTTCCTATATTCGTTCAATTAAAACTCGCAAGCTACTTGCACAGATTTCAATATATTTTCCACATAACATGCAGCCGACGCCTAGGGGCAAGGAAGAGATAACATGAAATAAAAAGCGTATCGTTGACAGTGTGGATCTTATCGATTAAAAAATTCAGTATTCTCAAACTATTAGGTGACTCGTAGAAAAATGACGTATTGCAAAATTTGGAGGAGCTTCCTTCTTATACAGCCCGTTCTGTGCGTTTTATCTTTAGTTTTTATTTAATTTTTTTTTTTTTTCCTTTACTTTTTGTTTATAACTCTTTTTTACGTACATAGCTACATGATACTCTCCGAATCATCTGCTTCTTGTTTCGTAGGATTCGAGGCGTGTCTTTCTTACCCTAACTATATATTATCAGGATGACTATCAGACTATTTACCCAAGATATGATGATCGTTTACCATTCGACGAATAAACGTACAAGAGAATAATGCACACTAGAGGCGTCTTGAGACGCCGTTCGCGCGACACTAACAGGACCGTTGATACTCGTTGCAGCAAATCGCGAAAATCTGTGTACGCATATATAAATACACAAATGCATAGATGTGTATGAATATACAAATTTGAGCGATGCATGCAGCAACTTTGTTAAAGCATACAGTTTTAAAAGCTTTTAGAAACAAATCATTTTGAACAATATTATAGACCAACATGGATGATGTAAAAATCAAAGTAATTAATAAATTAGTGAGCACGCTCCAGCGCTCTCAGAAGTGATAGAATTACGGTCTGCTTACCATAAGCAAAAATTTTTAGCATGGTGATCTGACGGTAATCCTATTACCTTTGGGGACCCCTGGCACGCTCTGAATTCGAATTTTTCTAGACTCTCATACAGACTATGTGAAGGTATATTACACGCGTAAAACATATTATTCAAAGACAGCGCGTGAGCTCTTCTAGTTTCATGTGTTTATGGGTGTTTTTTAAGCACGGCAGAGGCCGTCGACATATTCTGTTATGCCCTTCTTCTCCTCCTCTTTTTCTTTCACTCACTTCTCTCCTCTTCTTAATATTCCCATGGACGTTTAACGACGACTCCGTATGATTTATACCTGCCACCGTTCCGTGAAAGAAAACATTCGTTTCTCTACTTCCATCCCGGGGGCCCCGGTATGTGGATATTATGCATATGGCTTCATAAAACACACGTGTATAATATGTGTAATATGTGTATGTTACCTTTGCAAAATGTGCATATTGCACTGCTTGCATGTTTTATAGGTGGACTGCGTGGTATATGTGTAAATTAACGCAATGCGTATGGCGTGGATGTCTGGATGATAGTTTTCTCGTAATCTGTCACCTTGCATGCGGTTACGCGCTGGTTACTATATCGAGAAAAAAAAATCATGAAATTTATGGAGAAATTTCAGTAAAAATTGCTGTTCCGCATAGTGGACCGGACTTAAATTAATATGCCGGAATTGGTAGAAAATGAGGTTAGTAAATTTTACTATTCCTGTTCTCCGAAGCAATGCTCTCCATTATATCTGGCATCGCTAGTCCGATTTAAGTTGTACTATGCAGATGGTATTATTTACTGGAATTTTTCTATGATTTTTATAATGTTTTTCTCTCAGAGAATCGTACGAGTTAACCATAGGTATGGCCTCCCTTAACATTTAAGGAGGCTATTTACCAATATATAGAACTAAAGTTGTGATAATTTTTAAAGGATACAGTTAACATTTAACAAAATCAAAGTTAATTCCATAATAAGAAAGAATAATTTATGTGTCGAAAAATGTTTTATTTTTTTAATTTTGCATGTTGCAAATTCAGGTACTGTTAAGTATGAAAACGAACTCAAAAAAATTTGGGAAACTTTCTTGTTTTTTATCCTATTTCCATTTTGAAGACTTGGATTATTCCCTCAAAGATTTCGAACAAAGTTATCGAAGAAATTTCATAAAACATGCAATGTACAAAAAATTAGGTACTATTGTTCATACTTTATACAAGACTCTGTATACGTTTTACAAGACTTTGAATAAACAATAGTACCTAACTTTTTATACATTGTATATTTTATGAAATTTCTTCGATAACTATGTTCGAAATCTTTTGAGGAATAATACAAGCTTTGAAAAATGGAAATAGGATAAAAAAGCAAAAAAGTTTCCCAACTTTTTTTAAGTTTGGTTTTATACTTGACAGTACTTGACTATGCAACATGCAATATTAAAAAAAAAAATTTGTTCGACACTTAAATTATTCTATCTTAGTATGGAATTAACTTTGATGTTGTTAAATGCTAACTATACCTTTTAACAATCATCACACGTTAGTGCTGTATAGTGGTAAAGAGCCTCCTTAATACACGCGAGATGTAAGTGGAGAAGGAGACACCACAAAACAGAAAAGGTTCACCTAGTCGAAATTTTCATAAATCATGTTCAATTAGACCAGCCACGTACAATAGTGGCCGAACGAACAATTGCACGAGTGTCCGGGCAGTAAATAAAACTTTCACCGCCCCCAGCGCGAGCTTGCACTGTTGTTAGCGCAAGTATATGCCCGAAAGCTAATGAATTATTCCACGTATTTAAAAAGTACCCGCAGCTGTACCCTATATACCTCACCCCCTTCCCTTTATACATATATGACTGATATAACTTGCTACTATGACCGCAATAGCGCTACACGCGCGCCTATTGTACTTGTGTTATACGCGCGTGTTTTACCTACGAGCTTGCGTGTATACATTATGCTTAAGGTCCCCAAGGCGCAGCAGCAGCACCGGCGCTGTTGTAACACCGGAAAATTCAGCTTTTCCCATTCTTCGGGCTATAGCAACGACATTCCGTTTCGCGAGCCAACGGAACAGGTGCAGACTATAGACCGCTGCAAGAGTATGTGCATTATATTGCGCTGGACGCGCCGCGGCGCACAATAGGTCCAACGTAATGGGTAAGCACAAAGAGTGCCCGCTTTGGGCCGCACAATGAGACGTGCGACCCGATCGCGGTGGACCACAATCCGTCTTTCTGCGTACGCGCGTTGCGAGGAGCGCGTATGTATTGTAACCTGCTGCATACAATACAAGAGAGCTGCCGTGAGGCCCCAGTTTGCCTTGGCATGCAAAATATACATAGGTACATAAGTATATGCCAGCGGGACCGATAGCAGCATCCAGTGTAAGTTTTGGTGTATTTACGTACTGCGGGCAGGTAACTGTATATGTATGGTAGTATATATGTGGCCGATGCAAAGTTATGTCATCGCGCATAAGTATAATATAATGGGTATGTTGTGCGCATTCGTGCGTCTTGTGCGCGTCTTCTGAGACGCCTCGGGATGTGTGCGGTGCTTCTGTGATAAACGAAAAAGCTCCGATGGCTTCTGAGTTTTTGGTAGAGGCACACAGTTACCCGACAAGTTTGTGGGAGTGTCCGGCGGCGCCGGGGGATGTGGGGGGTGGTCATGAAAAAAAATAGGACGCGTCTTTTTTTTTTTTTGTAAACAAAGATCGAGAAAGATGGAACGGCTCAAAGTTTGTGAAAGGGGTGAAATATGTCACGATTTTCGTAACATGAATAATTATATATTATTATAGCTTGAAAGTGTAATACTTTTCGTGTGTCCAACTATACCGATGGCGCGCTATTTGCCTTACCAATTAGTCGGTACAACATGCACCGCTTCCTTCTACTGATATATATATTCGGTACGCACTTGCCGTCTCTGCACCGGCTCCAAAGCTCCTATCATCGCAAAGCGACGTCGGGCCCGATTGAGTTCGGACGCGCGAATTATCGCCGACGCGGAACACGAGCGTATTACACGGGACGCATAATTGAGCCGGGCTTATCTATATCCTTGCTACGCGCGTGTATATAATACACTCGCCCTCCCCCGGAGCTCCGCGCGCGTCGTGCGGTATCATAATCGATCGGCTTTTATCGACGAACGCCGTCCCGCGGACGCCTGTTATATATACCCTGTACCGTTGTAGCACGAGGCACGCGCTGTCCGACCAACTGTATATATAAAGCGGCGGTGATTGGAACGACAATTCGCGTGCCTATCGTAAATAGTATAAAGCGCGCGGCGGTACGGTAGTTGATGCAGTAGCGGGGGAGAAAGTCCGGTGATTTACGCCGTCCGGCGGAAATCGCTACCACGCGTACGCGTGTCTCTTAATTTAATCGGAGTGTATATTATATATCTGTTGGGCTGCGTGGGGTTGGCTCGTTTTTGTTTTTCGGGGAGCGCTGGAATCGCGGCTTTTACGGTTTGTGTCGGGTTTTGATTACTCGCAGGTTGTGTATCGATAGGCGAGAGTACAAGTCCATCGAGTGCCGGCGAGGCGTGCGAGGACATTGTTGCGCGTGTCAGGCTTTCTAGGCTGGTGTTTCTTAATTGAACGCTACTTCGCGCTTCTCGTTGTCAGATTTTGAAAGCGGATCGGGTTTTTGTGGGGAGATAAGGTGTAGGGGGTGATAGAAGTATAAAAAGGTTTGATTGTTTCGTGAAAATTGTTCTACTTGTAGAAAGAAATCTTCCGTCGCAAAATAACAAGCATCGTTTTATCCGAAGGGGCTATTCAGTCGATAAAATCATTTGGACACCATTAATAAAATCAATCTGAAGTCAACTGAAATTATTTATAGATGCACAGAAGTTGAGATCTGATGAAGTAATATTTTTCATTAATGAAATGGAGTGGTTCTAGAACTGAAATTCAAGTACTATGTGAGGAAGTAAGTGGTTTAAACGTGAAATTGTATTTTTGAATACTTATAAAAGTATTATGTAGTAGTAGCAACTATACTCAACCACCATGTTGAAAATGATGAATTGAAGAGTTTACTAAGATTTTTCTTTTTTTATTAAGACTGTGATGACAAGCGATACCAACGTTCACATTAATTATTTCCGCTCTCCATCAAAAATGCATTACATTACTATTTTCCGAGCTATTTTCTAAAGTAGTGTGTAAAACGACCCAAATCTTTTATTCAATTTTGTACTTCAAATGTTTAAGAACTCAATATTTATATCATATTAATTAAACTTGCGTCACCATAAAATAAAAAGTATACTTTTCAAGAAACGACTTTTGTATACAGTAGCCAATGAAATCATTCAGAAATCATTTGAAACTTTTCAAAATCTGATGTCATTCGAACTCTTCCCGTACAAGAGTGAATAGCCTCTCAGTTACTGAAGCTTTTTCAGGAAATCTGAAATAGTTACTCTGGTTTGGTTTGTCCAACAATTCTAATCTTTTTTTTCGAATGAACGACATCGGAACCGCGAATTTACAAGCTGACAAATTTATGTTTATTATTCATTCTCTACATCATCGGCCTAAGAAAATAAATACCCATACCAAATTTAACTCCATTGGAATCCAATAGAGCGCCGTTTCGCGTGTTTTTTTTTTTTGTTTCATTACAAATTCGTATAATATAACGTTATGCATTATGCATTCATGTCATCGCGGCTTTTATACCTGTGTTATGCCGTCAGTCGATGAGATATACCTCGTTAATCATTTTATGATACAAACACACGGGCACTTAGTATTTTTACATTTTCAACTGTTATACTTCACGGATGTGTATACAAATAACGGTATTTAATAATTCTCGGTCTTTCTTATGTTACATTCATTGACGCGGGCGACAAATTCATCATACAGTACAGATATACATACTTAAGGTCACCTCTATAAAACGAAAAATCCAGTGATGGATAAAAAAAGAAACTCCACAAATGTCGTTCGAACAATAATAGGAGTCTATGGTTGATCCCGAAAACAAAAAAAAAAAAAAACTCGTCCCGACAGACGTCACGGAGCTGGCGGACAAGAAGAGAGATTCGAAAGTCGAGGAAAACCCGAAGAACCTATAAGGGAGGGGATGGAAAAGCGTCTCATTAATGAGCCCCGATTGTCGCGATAGAGCACAAAAGAGAGCCGAAGGCTTGTAGGTACTATACAGGCATCAGGAAGAGAAGCCGCGATCGAGAGAGCGACGGACGGACGGACGGCAAAGGCGGTCCGAAAACTCGTTCGCCCACTTGTGGTGTATACGTTAGATGCGTGTAGAGCGCATCGCTATACTTCCGTCGCCCGAAATAGTTCACCTGTAAGTATATCTGTGTGATGCGCGTGATACTTACAAGCGCGCGAGGATTTTTTATTTTCAAATGATCGATGCGTGCTGTTCTCTCGTCGTCGTCGATGATAAAAGAAGATTCCGGCGTTTCTCGGAGATTGGTTTTATCGAGAGCTCGGCGAACCGGAAACGCGTATAATGGTTTTCTCGTAGTTTTGTTTGGATTCGAGTTTGTGTTTACATTAATGCGTATACGCTCGTTGGGTGCATCGTTTTTTGTTGGGAGTTGGAATTTCCGGTGGTTCGATGATCCAGTATTTAAACAGGATATAAGTTTTCGATGTTGTTGTAAAAACTTTCAGTTGTGTAACATATGTACTTTATGATGTATCTGATTGAAGTAATGGGACTCATGACTATTGAGCGATATTGAGAAATATGCGTAAGAAAAATATGGTATGGTAGCTAATATTAAACGAAAGCTTTGTGCATTGTTGTAGGTGAGGTTTTTTTAATAGTCAAGATAATTCAATAAATTGTGTAGAGTATAAATTGGTTATTGCCGAATTAGACCATGCATACATTACTTCAAATGTCATCGCACCGACAATCATGTACCATCAGTGACCTTCTGACTTTAGTGTGAGGTACATGTCATCAGGACAACACGCCCTATTTACGGTATACTGTCGTCACTTATAGTAAGCGTGTGTCAGTGACACCATTATTTTTTTAGCTACAGTACGCCATCAATGCCCATTTTTCCGACAGTTAAAAGGACCTCATACATTCCTCGACATTTCGATTTGTATACATTCTCGCAACCAGACACGAATGAGCCATCCTTTTTCCAAAGTTGTATTTGGCGCTTGTGATACATCACAAAAACGCCTATTGGGCGGATTGCATGGTTCCCACCAAAGACAGACTTTTTAATAAGTATACTTTGATGAAAAAATCTTGAAAAAATTGATAAGCCTTACAAATTTGCAAAGAAGGTACGAAGAATCATGAGTTTCTTGAGTATAATACGTACACAGTTAACAATCCTGATCCCCGATACCTCAAGACACTACTATTTACACCAAACAACGACAAATAGCACACAACGTATGGATACATCCTCACACAAACACCCATACACATATCCACACATACACGCGCGCGCAACAAAAAAACCGCCAAAGCCGACGACATTCCCGCTCGCGCGTCCGGTGTCTCCCAGCCCCCACATGGAAGCGAGGCGAGAATCACCGGCCGCGGCAAAAAATTCCCGAGATTCCAGCTCACCCCTTGCTCTAATACACGCGCGCCTATGCGTCCCGGCAGCAGCTCCTCCTCATTCTCGATTCGCATTCCTAATAAGCCGTAAATCACACCTCGCAAATCGGGCTAAAAAAGGGGGGGAACGAGAGCACGCCGCGGGAGAGCGCGAGCCCTGTCGTGCCGATAAGGCTGGCCTCTCCTCTCGCTGCGCGTCGTCTCCTCTTCTTGCACAGGTAGGTATACCTTATATTCCCCGCCAGGGCTCTCGTGACCGCCGGGGCGAAGGAACAACCGACCATAAGCTCGGAGGGAGGGGGAGCATGAAATTTAGGGCCGGCGGAGCATTAATTTAAATTGATCGATCGCCTGCTCTCGAGCCGAGGTCTCGGAGTAAGGGGGGGGGGGGGGCAGAGCGATCGGGACGATGCCGGCGCTCGCGCTGCCGCTGAAATTGCGCGCACACTCGCGGCGCGCTTCGGTGCAATTTCGAGCGGGGGGTGGGGCTGCTTACTTGGCTTTTTCCCCTCCTTTTGCGCGCGCGCTCTCGGCTCATATTCCGCTCGTGGCTTGCTTTTTGGTCGTCCGTGCGCGGACATGAGTGATTACCCCTGATATGATAAGGCGCCGTCTCTCCGCTGCAAGCGGAGCAGATGAAAAACAATGCGGCGCGGAGAGAGGGGGGGGGGGTCGATTGATGCGCGCGCGCGCGATGCGACGCGGGGTAAATTAGCATACGAAATTTTCAGCTGGAAATTATGGATGCAAGAGAGCAGGGGAGGAGAAGCACCTGCGGATAATTATTTACAAGCTCGGGGGACGCAGTGCGTAATAAGAGCTTTTAATGCTGCGCGGGGCTGCGGTGGCTTTTAGTCCAGGTCTTTATCATCTCGGGGGTATGTGCTTCATGGCTGGTCTTGTTCGTTTGTTTTTTCCGTATCATCCTTGATCTTCACGAATGCTTCGTCTTTCGTAACCATAGGTATTTTCGCTTGCTGAAGAAGTCCAAGTTGTGTCACTGGAACCCTAATACAAGTAATTTGAACTAGGATCCGGGTACTTTTGAACATTTTTAACGAGGTCCAGGAAAAAGCTGATACCCTGTATAGCTTACTAACTTTGGAGTTTTTTAAAACGATTGGATGACATATGGTACTATCGTCTTCAAATATACTTAAAATACGATGCCTGAGCTGCTAAATGAATTTCATCAAAATATGGTTTTACAATGCTGCGTATCTTTATGAAAAATCATTAGACATTACGTTTGTTCGAGTGTTGCATGCACAGGTGCACAACCATCGGTGGAAAGTTCATCTTTCACTCAACACATTTTTAATAGTATTCACTAATTTATACATTTTTAATTGATTCCGTCCCAATAAGTATAAGTACACGTAAGTGCACGCGCCATTAAATTTTAAATCGAAAGGAGAGCCAAAAGTATACACATTTACGTATACGTGCGCGATTATATGCAGTTTGAGGTAATAAAAGATGCCGGTTAATCGAAGTATACCCATACGCTCCCAGAACACGTGTGTAGGATAATTTGAAATTTATTACGGCAATTTCATAGAACGATTTTGGAGTAAACGCACCCGGTACAATTAAAAGAAAGAAAGAGGAGGAAAAAGGGGGATTCCCAAAAATATAAGATCCGTGCGTACCCGTTCCCTCGATCCTCCTTTCGTCCGCGCGATAAATTAAAAAGTCCCCCCCCGTTTTTTCTCCGCTGCCCTCTCCAGCTATTTGGATTTTATCTTTCATTGTGACCATAAAACGTATCTCTCCCGGCTCCGAGAGAGCCCGGGCCTTAAACAGTCCGGAGTCAACAATAAGCGGGACATGATTTACGTAAAAGCCGGACGAGAAAATAAGTATACGTGAGCGAGGGAAGGGAAAAAGAGGTGGTGCGTCTCTCTTATCCGGCAGCTGAGAGAAAGAAGAAACTTGGGCCAGGTGGGGGGGGATGCGACATTAACGAGCGGCCATCCCGCACGGAATTGATATCATTGTCCGTTACCAACATATACGTACATACTGCACGGGTATTTCCCTAATCCGAGGCGTAACCTGAGCATTGAGCCCTACCCCCCCTTCTATTTTTCGTGCGTATCTCTCGCTCGAATCCTTTCTCTCCGGAGAGAAAGAGCTGGTCCCCGGATTCCGAGGCTGCAGCAGCAGCAGCTTTTATTTTATCGTACAAACTTCGACATGGGCTTGGCAGCATTAGGCTCTCTCTTTCGAGTCGGTGCGTCCCTGTGTCTCATTAGACAAGAGCGAGCGAGTATATCTGCGTACGCCCCACGGGGGAAAAGGAAGGCCCGTGTAAGCCGCTGGGTGGCGAAACGCTAAGCACACGCAGCGTGTGCAAAAGGAGGCGTAGAAAATAGCAACGGGAAGAAAGGACGAGTAGAGTCGGGGAATGATACGGGGAGGGGGAGGATGAGACAAACGAGCGAACACGCGAGATGCTAAAAACGATCCCTCCCCATCTTCTTCCTCTCCTTCGCCGTCGTCGTCTCTGATGTTTGTACCTCTGCTCGCTCGCCAATGAAGGAA
>JAPYYV010007626.1:0-13250 GCA_030522625.1 Copidosoma aretas | reverse complement strand
GGGCAGAAAAAAAATTTTCTGCCCGTGGGCGAAAAGTACTTTCAAGGGCCCAAAGTGCGGCCAGAGGGCGAAAAGGCTCTGCTGCACTTTGGGCCCTAGATAAGAAAAATAACGGAGAAGTTTGGTGTCCAGCAGTCCAGCTCACACTCAAAGGGATGAGTGGAGTGGCTCTTACGCGTCTGGGCGAAGCTCGAAGAATAGGTGTGAATGCCGTGCGATATTCTAGGAAACGTACTTTAATCTATAAACAAGACATGAATACAAAGTTTGAGTTCTAGAAAAAGTTAAATCTAGAAACAAGACGATAATAGTTTAAATTTTGTGAGAATATCGAAAGCTCTCTCTCTCCCCTCTCGCATTCATCGCTTTTGACACAATCTACAAAACTAGAGCGTAATTTATGGCCCCTTAAAAAAATCTCCGAATCAACGCTTTCTTCACTTGTATACTCATATAGTACGCTTCCGAATCGTCACTTTCTACTGGACCCGTCCCGGCGCACGAAAGTATCGATAAAAATAAAAATAAAATATCAGGCGATAGAGTTGAATTTGCTCCATCCGCCTGTGCAATTTGTTTGATTTGATACCGCTTAGAAATATGCAAAAAAAAATTACAAAGAATGCAACCATTAATTTGCCGATATCACTTGAAAGAATGTACTCTCGTTACTTTTGGGAGTATTATAATTTGCGCCGGAGCTAATTGAATTTGCGCTATGCAAAAAACAATTAGATATTGAACATTTTTTTGTTAAATCGTTAAACTTGTTGTTTGTACATTCTACGATACTTTCGTGCGCCGGGACGGGTCCAGTTCACTTTCTTCTTGCTACCGTGAGTGCCGAGACTATACGGAGCCGTCAATTTGCAATTATTTATATAAGTATACATGAGCCACGTGATGGCTCTGTTGGTAGCGCGTCTGCCTGCAGATCTTGATGGCCGGGGTTCGATTCCTACTTGGAGGAAAAAAATTCTTAATTAATAAAGGGTTTTTTTTCGCGGATGGGAATCGAGCCTCTCTTAAAAACCCACTGATCCTACCTCGCCGATTATTTAAATAAAGTATTAAATCACCGTTATACGCGTTGCACTACCGTATGGCAAAATATAGTGATCTTATACTGAGTGATCAGCCAATGCTTACCTTAGATAACCAGATGATTTTGAAACAATTCAAACCAATGAATAATTAGCATGGATACGTCATATTTTTGATCATTTGTTGTAAGATCTACTAGCTATACCTAATGTGAACCTCCATACTACGCTTGTGATGATGCTAATTAGTCAATGATTTTAATTGTTTCAAAATTATTTGGTTATCTAAGGTAAGCATTTGGCCGATCACTCAATATAAGATCACTAGCTAAATATATCAATGGTGTAAAAATAGCCATGTCTGAGCCTTCGGGCGATGATGAATATAAAAAAAAAAAATAGTCCTGGGGCTAGGGCTCCTCCTGTCGGCGAAGCAAAAGAACCCTACGAAAACCATGTAATCTTATGTATTTTTTGCCGCTGAACACGAATAGTATGTTCAGAAATCGTGAAAAGTGGTACATTTCGTTTAAAACACTATTGTTTAAGGAAATAACAAAAACTGTAATTTTGGCACGAAAAAATGTTTTCTTGTAAATTGGCCTATTTCAAGAAGATTCTTATAAATTTTTCAAAAAATGCATTAAAAAATAGTTGAGAATTTTTAAAAGTTTGGCATTTTTATTTTTTAACCAACTTTCAATGTTAATAACTTCTTAAAAAAGCATTTTATAGAAAAGTTACAGGAGAACATTTCTTCTTAAAATGGCTCGAATTATCATTTTTCAAAAGTTTTCAAAGAAATGGGAGAGCTTTGAAGACGAAATGTCAGTTCTGTAACCGCACTACGTCAAAAAAAATTGCGGAAATATTTTTTTGTACTCTCCACCAAGTTAAGTATCTGTGACATGATCCAGCAATACGATTCTAGTCCAGCACTTGTCATGTTTGTAAATGTGTGCGGTGCTGGTGCATTTATGACTTTTTGTTAGTGCAAAATTGAATTATTTTGATTGAACGTACATTTTTTCAAACTTTGGAAATTTTTTACACGAAAACTATTGACTTTTGATAAAAACGTCTAATAATATTGTATCTCTATTTTAGCCCAAAAAACATGGAAAACATTTTTTTTTTTGTCAAAAAGGCTATTTTAAATGATCTGTTGTAACTGTTATAAGGAAAACAGCATCTGAGATAATTGCAGATCGATAACTATTTAGCATCCATTCTAATGTTGTAATGATGACAAAATATCGCAAAATAGTTTAAAAAAATAAACTTTCGGAAAACCGAAAATTTTGGAAGCAAATAGTGCACAAGTTTCGCCGGAATGATGCAACTCAAATTTCGCGTGCCCTAATTTATATTAACATTTTTGAAACTCCCAAAAATAACTAAAGGTACAACAACGTACACGTGACACGAATTGATTGTCGGCCTCGAATATCGATGAGGTAGTCTTTCATTAGATAGTTCAATTAGGCACGTGCATTCATTGACGGATTCGCATGGATCAAGATTTTCAAGAACGGGAATCAATTCGTGTCAAGTGTATAACATACTTAGTACATGCAAAAACACATGAAAAAGTTTTCGATACTTGAGTGTAAAAAATTAATTAAATTATTGGTTCCTACGAAGACCGCCGAAAGTGCAGGAATGTCCCGGCATTCTATTTAATTTGTTTTCTCCGCCGTTCGCTTTTTTTTATTTTCATTTCAAATATATTGAGAATATCTTATCGTGCTATTAAAATATATTTTGGCATGACATAATTCAATACGTCTTTGTTAGTGGCTGCCATGTAATGCATGCGTATAATAATGTGCGTGGATTGATGAAAATTATTATTTTGAGCATGATTTTGAGTACATGAGTGTTAAGACTGTTCAGAATAGAACGACCCGATAACATTGAGATTTACAGTTTCACAGAGCTATAAGGTATAAATATATGCATGGTAACAACCCAAAATGTAAACAAGACATGTACGAGCCGCGAACTTGCGTATTATTTCGTCGATTATATATATATGTGGTCACTGGTCAGTAGTCAGTAAGTACGTGTGCGCACTGCGCCGTGTGCCGTTCTCGATTCTCGACACGCAAATTTGAAGACTTTGAAGCAGAGTGAATTTGTAATCGAGCTTGAAAACATTGTTTTTAGCGGTTGTCTCCATTATAGTACCCTACTCTAGTGTAATAAGTATCTATTGCTCTGTATATAAATTGGCCTTACCGTGAGGAATTATTTTGTTACAATGAATTTTGCGCATGAATCTTCGGATGAATTGCCTTCGTCGCCTTATTTTTCTCCTATTAGTCCTGACAGACACACAAAATTCATTACCCTCTTCAACAGAAGAGTCGAGAAGCAGTGCAAGGACAACGACTTGATCCCTATCATCTGGCTTCAGGAGGACAGTGTCAGTGACGAGGGTGACGATAAATTTGTATTTTCAAAATCCATATTTAATTAATAGTAAAAAATATAATTTACGATGCAAAATTAGCATTGATCAATACTATATCGTTATTGCTATTTAACGTACATAAATTTGAACAAAAAATGTTTCAACTTTAACAAAGCAACAAAACCACGAAAACAATAGAAAATTATAATTATCATATTCATACAACCACAGCTAGGTACTTAATAATATCTCGAAAGCGTCTTTAAGATCACTCATAATATTCTACTGTATATTATTTGTACAACTGATAATATATTCTATTACATACATTAAATTTTTGTTAAAATGTAAGTATATATTTTCTCTTCAATGAGTACTAAGATAAGTACTTGTCCGCACTATAATGACATCCAGTTGTGTTAATTTAACACTGTTAAATATAATATAGAGGTATATTCTACATTTTATCACATGTAAGAACAAATTTGAAGAAAACAAATGTTTTTTTTTTTCAAATACGCATGGCCGAAAAAAAATATTATTGTTCAGCACCATTTGGCGCGGCTAGTACTTGGATGGGTGGCTGTTTCGAGTCTCGCCGTTTCGCCGATGATGTTGATTTTCGAGGGTCGATTAACTGTTTCTCTGTCATTGCGGACAACGTAAGCGGGAGGTGTGCAGGAGTTCAGTCCTGGTGCCTATTAGACGTTATATAGACACCTGGGCAGAACTTGGGCAATACACCGGGCCGTTCCGGGTTCGGTTTTTTTCCCAAGAGGTTTTTCCCCACCCCACAGGACTCATCCTGGGCGAATGCGGAACGGTTGTTAGTAATGTTAGTCACCCCCTACCCCCTCCCATCCCTCTTCCCCTTCCCTCTCCCAAGTGATAATAATTATAATTTATAAGTGCCCTGAGTAGTGCCCTGGAGCCCCTGGAGAAGGAGCCGGACGTACACAGCAAAAAAAAAATATTTGTATTTGGATCGCCGCAACGGCCTTACTTTTGACTTTATCAATAATCGTAAACATTGATGGATTCTCTATACCCAATATACCCTATATACTCATACTATGATCCTACAATCCTGCGTGAACAATTCTAAGAAATTTAGAACAATACATTTTTGATGATTTCATAATGCCATTATAAATACTCCCGAGAGAGTCTTAGGCAGAGAATATCGAGAGTGAAAGGAGGGAGGGATGACGTGTACTGTTTCCAAATTTTAGTCTCTCTCTTCTCAATGCATTTTTGAAAAATTGCGACGAGTCCTTTGACACAAAGTATATGAACAGGTTGCGACGTTAGACGCGACGTTGCAAGTTGCAACTTGTTCGAGCAAGCACAGGCAGGAAGCCGCGCTATACATTATATCGCTGTAATACTTACCCGTAACTTGAATTGGATAATTTATCAGGTAGGTGTGTTTTGTATCTAATCAAGAGTACGCACTAAGTACTTAGATATCTTTCAGGTGCAGCAGCGGCTCATCAGCGAGGGCAGCGAGTTCACGCGAGTTGTCCTGTACATTGTAAGTATGTATAAGTACAGCTGTATTTTTGAAAGCTATACACCATATAGTATATAGTATATAGCTTGTGAATGTATGTACACAATTGCACGCTAACACACAGTAGACTATAGTAGAGCGACACGCGATTATATACGCGACACTCGTGAGAGTTTATGTTTCTGTTATGAATTTAAAGTGATATAAGTAAAAGTGGTAACGTGTAAATATGAGACACACGTAAATTCAGACGTTTTCACACAGTACATATATAACAGTGCAAGGAGAGAAAAGGAAGACAAAAGAAAACGGCATTCGTCATTAGAAATACGACAGTCGTCGCCGTCGTCGTCTTTATTTGCTCGTCCATCGTCAACCGTTTGCGTTAGGATTCTGTCTGTGTTGAGATTTGAGTTTCCTCTGCACAACAGCCTAAAAAGTATAGTCTTCGGTGCGCTAGGCGTTGTCCACGGTAGTAATATCAAACCTCGAGACAAGTACGAATCCTACACCCACGTCCCTCGACTCGAGACGGAACAAGAGGATATACAAATAAGTACACCAGCAGTGTGGGAGGAGGGACGGAGGGGGGCGGCTCGGAGGAGACCGACACCGGGAAGGGAAGTGACCCATGTGCGGCCACCCAAAGGTTAGGTTGAGTCGAAGTGCTGCTGCCGCGGTCAGCGTCCTCCCCTGGAACAGCTTACTCCCGATGAGGCTGTCAAGCTGAGAGTCGGTGTCTCTCACAAGGGCAGAGAGTGCCCCCCCCCCCCCCCCCCCTGTACTACTCACCGGCCCCTCGGGAGCAAAACATATACTTCTCTCTCTTCCCAGCCCGGAGCGTCTTGACCGTCGTCTTGAGTCTCTCGACGAACATTCGTGTCGGGTAAGTTTGTTTACGTGCTAAAGTACTTGTTTCTTTTTAATATCACCATTTGTGATCGATGTTCTTGTTTGTTTATTTGGCCCTGAGTGAGTGATCTCTTTGCTCTCGGAGGCCGTTGAATTTTTATGATCGTTTGCCAAAGTAGTTTATCTATAATGCTATAAGTTGACATTATTTCACCAAAGTTGAATGCAGATCTTGAAGAACTATGTGTGAAAATCGTGTCAATGTCTAAGAATTGTTGATACACATTTTTATTTATTTCAATTTTCGTTTTAGACAACAAGTGTAACAACATGTATGACAATATATTTGAAGACTTCAACACTGTAAAGCAGCATTGCGAGAGTAATGGCAGCTCTGGTTTTGAGGAGTCATTGGCATTTGAGTTGTTGGAGAAGTACTATCCAAAATATGGATCACAACAATCCATTCAAAAAATCTTGGATATGTTCGATGCTCAACGAATAAGCGAAAGAATTATGGTTATTGAGAAATGTAATTTCGAAGACTCGCCAAATGCCAATAAAAATGTGACGATCAAGCATGAAAATATCTATGAATCCAGTCTTGATGCTGACGATATTGATAGCGAATCCAGTGATAGTATTATAGAGGTTGAAGTGCCCAAAAAAATTGTTCCTTTTGTTGATTTAACAACAAGTAACTCATTTGGGTCCGACATTGTTCTTGAAACCATAATTGGTAATAAAAAACACAATGACAGTAGCAACAACTCTGTAAATAACAGTGATGATGACATTGCAAGTGACAACTATGATCACGATTCGAGTGATCCTGATATTGAAAGGCATGTCAATAATGACTTCACACTAGAAGACAGTAGATCTCTTGATCCACCAATGTTGGATGTTTTAGCTGATTTGGAAGATAAATCAAATACTGACATCATAGATCAAGCTCCCAGTGCTGCAGAATTTCTTGAAATCATGGAAGAAAATAACAACGATCCCAACAATAACCTGGAAGGAGCGATTTTTGAGGAGCCTATGAACGTTGATCAGAACAATGGTTATGTTCAAACAGCTGATGCTTTTGGAAACTCTGATTCGAATAACTCAGTGGTGGAAGAAATTATTGATTCCATGCCAGGTTGTAGCAAAGACACAGGTAAATAGCGTATGAAACAATTTTTTGTTTAGCTTAATTTTTTATAACTGTTTACCCACTCTTTAGACATAGTTCAAAATTGAAATCACTTCAAATAGCTCTGCAGTAAAAGTGTCATGACAATTTTGAAAATAACTAGTTTTTTAGCTGCGCCTCTTAAACACAACTGAATTCATTAATGTTTATTTTAACACTTGTAATTTCAGATCGAGACATGATCAAGAGAATTTTTAATGTCAAAAGTCTTCCAAGTGATAATTCGCATAAGAGTCCGGTTCCAGGTTGTAGCAGAGACTTTCCAGAGACAATTAGTGACGATAGCGACGTAGAGGACACGATCTGTGATAACGACTCGATACTTAATGATCTAATTTGTATCCAAGAAATAATACCCTGGGCAGAAGCTGAAATGATAATAAAGTTGTTGAAAAAAAACTACAAACAGCAAAACAGAAAAGAGCTGGCTCTTTGGCAATTGATGCAAGAACAAAAAAACGGTCTAAATAGCAAACGAAAACTCACCGAAAGTCCCTTGTACGCGCCATCGTCTCCTAAAAAGTCGAAAAAAGTGGAATTTGTTGGCATTGAAATGATCTCAAGTAATAAATCTTCCCTCGATCTTGCGTCTTCCAATCAACCAGACTCAAATCTCACGACCGTGAGTGCCAGTCAGAGCAATAAAGATCAAACGACACATCATCTAAACAACGAACAGACGAACGATGAGTCTGCACATGAGGCTAATTTGGAAATCACGAAAACTCGCATGTCTCCACCTCAACCGATCAAAGCCCTCACGACATTTGTTTTAAAAGATCCCGTACCCTCCACCCCATCATCGACCCAATGTTCCGTTGTAAAGAACACTGTAGGGCCAGTAACCATGATCTCTGAAAATACGGCCTCAACCCCACCCAGTACGTTAAATAGCAATAACAGTCTTCAAATTTCTGAAGCTGACTTAGAATTAATTTCCAAATATATTAAAATAGATGAAATAGAAAGAGACTTAATGGCAGTTTCGACTAGAGTCACCCCCAATCCTGTTTTCAAAGGTAGTGGTGTGTATTTACGTCAGCCCAAAAGTAAACCATAACTTTAAATCATCAAATAAATCGGTCCTGTCTTTTCAGATCCTCTTCAACTACTGGCAGGAAGATCTGGTTCAAGCGTGGAGAAGAGCAGTACCATCGTCAGGCCTTCAAAGTTGTCTCCAGCCAAAAATCCAATTGCGGCAGAACTAAAGGCTACTCCAGTTCGTTCTACTCTGTCAGCAGCAAAGTTTAACCATGTCAGTCGAGTACTTGATCCAAACAATGTGCCATCAACACCTCCAGCAAGATTTGTGGTGCCAACCCTCAATGGACTGATAAATAACGCAGCCGCGGGTGTGTTGCGTACGAATCCTCTGTGGTCGCAAGCGAATGTGCCAGTCCAGAAAGCGTACCCTGATCCCGTAAAAGTAATAGAGGAGCCCAAACTGATCAGACTGCCTGTTTTGAAGGGAATTTCCTCCCCTGCGTACAAAGCACTGCCACTTGTGAACAATGATAGAAATGTCATTCGTCTAGCCAACTCTGCTGTCAGAGTTGGTTCACGGCTGCCTGGGCCTGGTATTCCTGCTTCTGGAGTTCGGAAAGTTGCTGCTCCAGTGGCGTGCCAAAAACCAATATACGTTGTAACCGCTCAAGGACAGTCTTCTAGAATATCAGGTAAATTAATGATTTTATTTTTCATTTGAATTATTCTGTCCATTGATGGATATTTTATAGTATATACGTTTCACTAGGGTGTTTGCTTGCTTTGTTAATTTGAAATCTTTTTTGCAAAGTTCGCGAAGTATTTTGGTGGATATTGATTAATGTATCGACGAATCGATGATTTCAGTACCGGCCCTTCAGTCACCCGGACCATCAACGTCCGGTACGCCATTGGTAGCAAAAGCCGAGGTCAAAAAGATGGAGGTTCCGCATGCGGTGTACGTAAAACTGCGCTCCATGTTTCCCGAAGTAAAAAAAAACTATATAAAGCAGCTTTGCGCGAATCCACCGGTACAATTCAACGTAAACGATCAGCAAACCATCCTGAACATCCTGGTCGATCACCTACTCCAAGAGGGATCCAATAATCTCGAAGTAAATCAGATGCAACCCTTCGATGTAGATGAGCCAGTCTCGTCACTGACGGTCGATGAGAAGTATGAGTATTTAGTTGGCATCTTCCCCAACGCTGATCCGTCCTATCTGCGTGATTTCGTGGAGAAGGAAACGACGACTGACCAGGTGATCGAGAATTTCATTCAACAGAAGATCGAGGCCCATGATTACCCTACGAAAGAAGATTACCTCAAAAAAATAAAGATCACCGAGCAAATCAAGCAGTACACCCATAACTTCAACTTGGAACATTTCTTAGAGATATTCCCAGATCCGTTCAAATATTTCGAGGACCCCAAAAGACAGTCGAATCATAATATTGTGGCCATGGAATTTTTGAAATCACACTTCAACAGATATAAAGTGAGTTCAATACACGATTTTACATTAAATCTAATTTCTTCATCTCACTTGGTCATCTATGCATTTTTATTTATCTTTTTTTTTCCCAAGGTCTGCACGCTCACCCGGGCATACAGAATGCACCATTACAATCTCTCCCTGACAGCAAATTCCTTGTCAAAGATGCTTCCGGATATGAAGTCAAAGCGAAACCATTATGAAATGCCAACGGAAAACATTCCCCTGCTCCAAGAAATTGCTTTTGTAAAAAATAAACAGAAAATCATCGACCACATACATAATATGAAAATGCAGGAGGAAAAGTCATTCAAGGACCTTAAGGTACTTCATTGCCATCTCAATTTATTTGCTTTAAAAAATGAATTAAATCGCATGGATGATCACTGGGCCGCTTCTGTTACAGGATAAAGGTCTGCTGTTGACATGCCTGTGCTGCTACAATGATGAGTGCATGCCCACCAAGTCATCAGAGTGCAACACGGGCCATGTGTTCTGCTTTGAGTGCATAATCAGAGGCACCGATGCCGCACTGGCAGACGGCAATTCGCACGTCCGCTGCTTCACCGACTGCCAGAGCGACATTTCTCTGGCCACGCTGCAAAAGGTGCTGCCGCCGACGCAGTTCAGCGCACTGCTGACCAAACGTCAGGCGGCCGAGGTTGCGGCTGCCGAGGTCGATGGGCTTGTTTCGTGCCCGTTCTGTTATTTCGCGTCTATACCCCCACCCGAGGATAAAGTCTTCAAGTGCTTGAATCCAGAGTGCATGAAGGAAACTTGCCGGTGAGTTTTGCTTCGTATTATTTATCAGCCATGGAAAGTAACTCGCTTGAATGGTCTCTGCTTTGTTCTGATTGTTACAGTTTGTGCAAAGAGTTGAATCACATACCTTTACGTTGTGATGAAGTGGTAAAAACAGACAAAGCCCGTCGTATGATCGAAGAAAAAATGACGGAAGCGTTGTTGCGCACCTGTTATCAGTGTAAAAAGCAGTTCTACAAGGAAGAAGGTTGTAACAAAATGCGGTGTCAATGCGGTGCCTTAATGTGCTACGTTTGTGATCGACCTGTAAATGGTTATGATCATTTCAACGCTCAGGGAGGAGCAAATTCTAATCTGTGCGTGTTATTCTTCCTTAATGTATTCAAACTCGTGTGGAAGCAGATACAACTAACACAATTAACTTTGCAGTTGTCCATTGTGGAGCGATGATCGTCGTATGAATGCCGAAGCTGTCAGGAAAGTTGCAGAGGAGGTCAGAAACAATATATTGAAACAAAATCCTAATTTGCAAATCGATACAGAGAAACTGTTGCCCAAAGTTCCACCAAAAACTAGAGGACCTCATGATGATATACCTAATGCACATCATTTACACGTAAGTGATGTAATTTCTTCTCGGTATTTTTATTTAAGTTTGTTGCTACAAAATGATTTTCGTACTTAATATAAAGACATCTCACAAGAATTTCTTTAATTTTAGGAACACGTTAGGAGAGTGGCCAATGCGCCTTGAGTTTTCGTGAGCCAAAGAATAACAATAGAAAGCAATGTATCAGTTATTATAAATTATTCAAGTATTCTTAAGTTGAAACTCGAAAGTATCGATTCGCGTTTGTTAACGTTATTTACTTGTGGATTGGTCCAGCCTTACTCGAATATTGACCTCTACTTTTAGTTCACGTGTCGTTCATTTCCACAAACAAATTTTTTCTTCAATGTTTCAAAAAACGATGACTTAAAATTTTGAATAAACAACGTTTAAGTTTTCCATCGGATACTTTGTGAACCATAGCTTCATACAAAAATGTAACCATTGAGTTCTTGAAAAAAAAGCTTTGGAAAATTGTGTACAGCGTGTCACATAAATATTTTTTTATTAAAATTAACGACAAAGTACTTTTAACACTTGATTCCTGTTAGAGTTTAAGAAACTTAGCAAGTATGAATTTATATAGCCATATAAATTTTGTACCTGATGATGGTGTCTCTGATAAGTGGAAGTGTCAATCATTTTTCAAGAGCGCTAGTGTTATAAATACGTGTGAACAGTATCGTGTCTGGCACACGTTCAACAAGTGGAAGTGAGATTTAAATTTTTTAGTAAAGTGTACAGCTAAAAGTAAGGCAAGTTTGTAACACGAATTTTTATATGTTTATTAATAAAAAGTCAGAAAATGAATCATACCAAACTACACATGCTTCATTCAATGAATCAATCGTGAAAATTTACCTAAAACTATTTGTAAGTACTCAGTTGATTGTGATGTTTCCAATATTTTAAGCATGATTACAGTGGAGGCGATGCATAATGTTTGGTGCATTCTCTTCATCCAGTGATGATTTCAATGGGTTCGTCGTCATCATCGTCGTCCCTGTTTGCCGGTGGTGTTACTGAAAATATTCAAACAAAAATCATTAATTTTGAATTGTTTAACAATTGAATTTGTTCAAAAACACCTTACTTGGTTGAGTAACAGGCACAGAACTCGGGGTCGTAAATCTCGTGACGAACGTAAAGCCTGGCTTAGGTTTCTGGGTCGTTGGCTGGTTGGGTTCGGGCCAATTGGGGTTCGACGGCTGATTATTTTCCTGGGGAAGCTGGTTCGGTGGCTGCGGCTGGTTTTCGAAATATTCTTGGTCCTCAGGATGCTTGTATCCGGGAAAATGCGGCACATCAGTGTCCGGTGGGTATGCCCAGTTGTTTTGGGGCAACCGACGCGAAGGTAAGCCACCTTTCAGTGTATCTTCGGCTACGAGCATCTGTGAATGTACGAATTGGCGTAAGGTTTTTTTGAGAAATGTGTGTTTTACTATAGAAGCCGTTCTGTAAAAGTTACTTTTTTTCGTAATTTTTGGGGTTTTTTTAATTGTCAAACCATCCAAGCAATCTTGTTGCAATGAAAGTTTCGACTCTGCTGAAAAATTACCTATACTACAGCTGTATACTCGCCCCGGCTTTGCTCTACCGTAGAAAGTGATGATATTTGCTATCGATGCCGATTTTTTTATTTTTAATCTTTACTGATGACTTTTGTATACTAGCTAAAGGTAACGCGCACTTGGCGCGTTTTTTTCCAATTGCGGGATTTTCATTTAGGCTTAAAAAGTATTACGTCCTTTACAAATTGTTCCCGATCAACAGAATCTGCTTGAATTTTTTCAAGTTCTTTCTTAACCCAAACATATACTGAAACTCATTTAAATCAAAAATTTTTTTGAGTACTCTTACAAGTTCCGCCTATGCAATATTGTGACTCAGCACGAATCAAATGTATACCTATACATACTAAATCTTATGATTTTATAATTGAGGATGAGGCATCCGCATATACCATTCCATTAGATAAGGATCGGAACTACGCTGATGTAAAATTCTTTCAAATCCAGTCCGTAATTTTCATTAATTTTTAAAGAACCGACTGAGTAATTTTTAACGATTCAGGTAGCGTACGCCTCGTAAAAGGCACAATTTTTTGCTACTTTTACAAATATTATCATAGCTTGGTCCATCACCGACAAATATTCGATATATTGCACTCGTAGAGCTTCTTCACGAACCTGCCTGAGTAAACAGAAAGAAAATCCGTTCATTGTACACACAGTTTCTGAGACAAACGCTGCCAGAATCTCTATGACTCAGTGAAGTGATCATGTTTTCTCACGAGCCTCTCATCAGCATTCTTAAATCCTCTCTGCTGTTTCAATTAAAAGTGGATCAACTGTTTGAAATGTGAAAAAAAAA
>JAPYYV010007625.1:0-20279 GCA_030522625.1 Copidosoma aretas | reverse complement strand
TTGGCTTATTTTTGCTCACCATCACGTTTTATAGCGTGATTTTCGATATGGACAGGTTACGGATCTGACATTTCGACCCTTAAATGATCTGCAGATCAACGCGTATACTTCAAAATCAGGTCTTATAGGGTGAAACAGTTAGGCACCACCACTACACGTACGCTGACGTCCATAGGGTTACCTTTTTCACTCTTAATTCTGCACACGAGACCAGGACACCGATAGTGCAAGTTTCGCCGGAATAACCCATGTATATATACACAATGCACCATTGTAGTACCTTAAAAGTAAAATAGATCTCAAAATTATATGTGCATTAAAAATATTGTCTACTACATTTTAATTTAAACCATACTAGTCTTTCATCTAGTTACCTAATGTTCCACTGGTTTTACGACCTTTTAACCCCAATTGTGTAAGGGAATCTCCTACGGTAGTGGTGTGGGCAGAGACTTTGAAGGGAGTCCAAGAGGTTCTTAGGGGTGGCTGGTGCAGCTAGAGGGCCGAATAATTCTGAATCATAAGGGAAATCACTGTTTAAATAATTTTTTTGTCGTTATGATGCCATGGGCGTAGGTAGGAGGGGGGGGGGGGTGAATAAGGGTAGGGGCTTTATTTTCAGTCAAATTCGTACATCTATAGATAATAAAAAGATATTTATAAATAGGGTATATTTAGAAATATGATTGTAAATATTTTTTTTGACCTTATCGTATGCAAGAATGAGTTGATATTTTTTTGATCTTATAGGGCATGTCAGTAAAATAAAGGAATATTCGGTAAGTAGGGTAGGGTGAGCTTGGCTGTGACACTGCTCCATATCTGAGACTACTTTAGTTCGTTACGATTACAGTATCTTTTATTCAAGTTTTACAGGCATGAAACTTGATATAAACAGAGGTGAATTTTATTTGAGTAAGCAGGTCCTCATCAATTGAGGACCCGGATCAAATAACTCGCCCGACGCTGGAAACTGAATTTAAGCTCGCGATTGAGGGGGCAATTTTTAAAAGTTCTTTAATTGGTTTTTAAAAACTACCAGCCTGCAGAGAATAAAAATTTACACCATTTTTTACTTAATAACTATTGAAAATAATTGATAATATTAAAGATAAAAAATAAAAACGATACTCTCTGGAAAATCAAATTCGATGGGTTTTCGAAACATAAATCGCTATTTCTCAGCCACTTTTGATCAAAATCGTTTGAAACTTGGTATAGTCTCAGGGAATACCTTAACGCTGCCGATAAAAAGATAATAAAATTTTGAACTTATCGTTGTTTATAAATATATAATGACATATAGGTAGTGAAAGAACTACCAAAATTGTAAACTTCAACGAAAAAGAGTATGCAGGGATGTTTCAGCTAGATAAAACTTCCAGCGAAAAAGTTGTTCCTTAGGACTCGAAGAAGTTTTCCTCGAAGTTTAAACTTAATTCTTCAAGAAATAGCTGAGATACAGAGCTTTTTGTAGCTACGTACACTGGACGGACACATATTCACGAACTGGGCGATGAAGTAACTTTGCGCGTTGAGTGTCACTGCACGTGTTAAAGTGAGTAAGGTTAGGAGCGAGCTGCTGTACAATACTTGCTTTAGTGACACTCAATGCCCAAAGCTGCTGCTTCGCCCAGTTCGCGGATTTGTGTCCGACTAGTGTACGTAGATGGAAACAACGACGGTTTTCTAGCACCAGCGTCAAGTTAGGTCGTCTGCTGCATACCGATACAGACCGCTGATCTCCTGCCATCTATCATACCTGCACTGTTTACATTCTATTTATGAGGCTGGGGCAGTATATTTATATTTAATTAATAACAATTAGTTCTGTAGTATTACTTTATATTTACACAACTTAAAGTGCGTATATACACGTGATATACATGAAATATTTTAAAATAAAACTTATACATTTTTCTATTTCATATTGAGTACCTGAATGGAATACCTCGCCTGTTGCTCGAAACAGAATTTACTTAAAATAGAAAAATGTATAAGATAGATTTAAAAATATTTGACGTACATCACGTGTACATACGCACTTTAAATTGTGTAAATGTGAAGTAACACTACAGAACTAATTGTTATTAATTCAATGTAAATATATCACCCCCGCCTCATAAATAAAATGTAAACAGTGCAGGTATGACAGATGGCAGGAGATCAGCCATCTGCACCGGTATGCAGCAGACGACCGAACCTGACGCTGGTTTTAGAAAACTGTCGTTGTTTCCAGCTACGTACTTAGTTACGAAAAGCTCTGTATCTCAGCTGTTTCTTGAAGAATCAAGTTGACACGTTGAGGAAAACTTCTTCAAGTCCTAAGGAACAACTTTGTCGCTGTAAGTTTTATCCAGCTAACAATTCCCTGCATACATTTTTTCGTTGAAGTTAATAAGTTTGGTAGTTTTTTCACTACCTGTATTACATTTAATATTTATAAACAATGACAAGTTCAAGAAATATTAATCAGTTTATCAGCAGCACTAAGGTATTCTCCGAGCCTATACTAAGTTTCAAACGAATTCGATCAAAATTGGCTGAGAAATAACGATCTATGTTTTGAAAACCCATTGAATTTGATTTTTCAGAAAGTACCGTTTTTTTTTATCTCTAATATTATCATTTAATTCAATAAGTTGTTAACGAAGGAAAGGTGTAAGTTTTTATTTTCTATAGGCTGGTATTTTTTAAATACCAATTGAAAGGACTTTTGAAAATTGCCCCCTTAGTCACGAACTTAAATTCCCTTTCGAGCGTCAGGCGAGTTATTCGATCCGTGTCCTCAATTATAAAATTAACTGTCAATGGGCTAAAGTGGGTACAGCTTGTCCGTATAATAATAAAGTTTATAAAGTATGAGTATATTAGCACATAATAGTTAGTACAGTATACAACTGAAATGATATGATTACACTAGGAGCAGCTGATAAATAATCAATAAATAATCAATACCCAAAATGGCAGACTACAGGAGCCTTGTTGCGTGACTTTTTACGCGTCTGTATCTGTATCTGGACCAAGTTATTGTTGTCCCCTATAACTTGCTAAAAAAAAATATATTTATCAACATACACAAGCTTAGACGAGCAAAGATAGGCAATATTACACTAATGATTTCTAGTTTCTTGATGGATAGCATGAAAGAACTATTTTAGAGTATATATCATGAAGAATTGTACATCAAGCTGAACGAAATTATTATATTTAGGGATATAACAGTCGAACTTTTTCAAGTTCACGAAGTTAGACAGAATTAGCACAGTATGCTATTAGCAAAATCAGCATTTTCGGCAGAAATATGCGATGCTCACAAACTCATTCGAGAACTTATTTATAGAGTATTTTTAGAAGTTAATCTTAAAATGTCTAAATAAGAATTTACGTCTGATCAACTGAAATTGTTTTTTACTGGGAGCCAGAAAATGTCCCTAATACATTATTACTAGCTAGTGATTTTAGTCTATCGTTTATCATTATATTATAACGCAATAGACAATTAAATAAATTCCAAGTAGTTATTAGTTATTAATAATTATTGTTATTAGTTGGTATTGGGTGGTTGGCACGTGGAGCGCGCAAGGTGCATGGCCCGTCTAGTATATATGTCTATACATATATTTTCTGATATGCGGATGGCTGTATAGGTCGAAATTTACCTGTTCTTCTTCCCCTTCCCCCCCTTTTTGCTATGTCAACCCCTGTCAGAGCTAATGGAATTTCGTTATTGAATCGTTTAATTTTTTCGTCTTATAAAAACTGTCATGTGTTTTTACGCCTCCCTCCCTTGCACCTCCTTGCGCCACTCTGCAGCGGCCCCTCCTCCTTCTCTGGCAGTCACCAACACTACCACCCACGCGCCTTTTTCTTTGTATTAGTGTTTTCATCGGTTTTATTAGAAACTTATTACAAATAGAGCTAGACGGCTTAAGATACCGTGGATAACGAAACTAAAGACAACTTTTTTTTGGCAGTAATTATACTTTTTGAGTGAAAAATAAAAGACAAATTATGGAGTGTGGTTCTTTAATTGAAATCATTTGGTCGATATTTTGCCGCTCAAAGCTGCCTATTCAGGACCGGCCATAGTAGTTGCCTCAAGCACACCAGAGTAAGTCGCAGGACTGTCCGAACCTATATATCTCCTTTACTGTTTTTTATCTTATCGGTTGCGATCAAAAAAAGTAAAGGAGATATGAAGGTTAGAGTTACACTCCACAATTTGCCTTTTTTTCTTAACTTATTATAGTTTCGAGTAAGCATAAAGTTTGGAAAAAGGAGTATTCTATCATAGAATTATACTTTTTATTCAGTTGTCTGTACATTTTCAGAACTTACATTTTATTAACTGATTCCCAGACCATATTAATTGAAGATTAAAGTATCTAAGAGAAAATGACTCCATTCAATGTATTTCATAGTTTTCTACATATTTACATAGTTTTATGAATGTATTTCCATTTCCTTATCAATTTATTAGGTAATTTCAAACATATCTCACACAACACGTTCTTAATTTACTTTATTATATTATAAGAATATGCATTTACTTATAATTTCAACTGAATGTGATTTTTTAATTTGTGTTTATTTTTTATAGGGATTTTTCCCAAGTAGTATTTCTAAATTATATTTAAGCATTCAACATAATTATAGCAACATTCTACATTGATCGTTATAATCTATATTAATTAAATTTTTCTCTTCATTTTTCATTTAAATTTTATAGCATTACCTTACAATCCGTGTAGAGTATTTTATTTATTGACTTGCTTAATTTCCCTGCATGACTTTATATTGTTTTGATTATTTTTCAAATGATTTAAACATAGTTTTTTTTAAATTTTATTATTATCAGGTAATGAACTACATTATCTTCCTACTTTACTTTGCGACAACCATAAAGAAGCGCTGTTTTTATAGTGTTTTCCTTATTTAGCATCTTGAAAGACTATTGAAGTCAGCGAGTTAATAAAATGTATGGGTGTTAAAAATATTAAAACATGGTTTCAAAGTAATAAATTAGATTGATTTTGTGGATTACTCTTAACATGTGTAATATTCTATTTTGTCATATATGATGTTCTCTTGTTCAATAACTTGAGTCACTAAAAAAAATCTTGCAAATTTATAAGTAAGAAAAACAAATGAATTGTATCAAATCAAGTTGTTTTTTATTTTTGTCAAAAATGTTGTATCCCCTAATACATTCATCAAGTACAGCTAATAATCGTATAACTTTTTGAATAGGCATATTCCACTCGTTTAAACGATTTTATTATAGAATACAAATCCATTTTACGAAATTTTTTCATGAACTATTAGACTTTTTATTTCTGGATCCTTATTTTTTATTTAACTATGTCTAATTAAATATTTTTTACCAATAAACTTGAAAATATTTATAACATTAATTCTATTCTCAACTATTTATATACTTAAAATTCAAATTTCATAATTATATTTGAAAAATGGTTTCCAAACAATGTTTTTAATACTATTAATAATAATTGTTGTGTAGTGGAAATAATTGATAACACTATATTTGAAAAAATAATGTATTTAATAAGTAGTTAATTATTACATGGTTAGGTAAGACTTAACACACGTATACAAGTGATAAGTAAACACGAGACGGAGAGCTTGACGTGTGCTCACATCCGTCATCGCTACAGCTCTGATCAGGTTGAGCTGAGCTCGCTATAGTGATTCGTTATTATTTCACTTCGTATACATGTATGTGGCACTGCCGATACATTACATTTCCTCCCCTTTTAAGAGGCGCTATTAATTTTTTTTCTTTTCTCTGCTAATCGCTTTGATGCTCTGGTTGCCATTACTTCCGGTGGAGATTTCTGCGGTTATACTTCAACTGAATCATCATTAGTTTCCTCTTTGTATTTCAATATTTGATCGATATGTCTTTTCCAAAACTTACTGTGTGAAATCTCGACCTCGAAGTTTACAGGTGACAACTGAGCAGTAATCGTCGCCGGTGTTCTTTTAGACTTATTATTCGTCTCGTCATCGATCCATACTTTCTCCCCTACAACGAATTTTACATTGCGCGTTCCTCCCCTGCTTAGCGTTTGTTGTAGTTGCGCATTTTCTAAATTAATCAAAACATTTGGTTGTAAAAAATCGAATTTCGTCCTTAACTCGCGTTTAAACATCATCCAAGCAGGCGATCGCCCGGTCGAGCAATGTTCCGTACTCCGGTAATCGAACAAAAATTTATTTACCGCCTTATTTAGATTTTTTCGGGATTTTAACATTTTATTTACTTTGTCTTTGAAAGTACCAACGAAGTTTTCTGCAGCATCGTTCGTAGCCGGATGATATGGAGCAGAAAATGCATGTTTGATGTTATTTTCTTTCATAAACAATTCAAAACTTTGGCTCGTATATTGACGCCCGTTGTCTGTGACCAAATGATTCGGTAACCCATATCGCGCGAATAAGTTTTGAAATTGTACGATGGTTTTATCAGCATGCGTATTTGATGTCAACAACTTCCGGCCATTTACTGTACGCGTCAATCACGATCATGAACATGTGTCCTTCAATTGGCCCCAAAAAATCACTATGGATCCTACTCCAACATTTCATTGGTGCCGGCCACGGATTCAACGGTATTTTTGGTGGCACTTTCCGATTTTGCATACAAACTTTGCATGTTGCCGCCAGGTCTTCTAACTCTGTATCGATTTTAGGCCACCATACGTACGATCGAGCTCGCATTTTCATTTTAATGCTACCAAAGTGTGACTCATGCAATTCCCGGAGAACTTGTTGTCTTAAATTTTTCGGTACTATTACCCGATGTCCCCATAGCAAACCATTTTTTTCAATAAACAATTGTTTTTTTTAATTAAAATAATCGAGTTCAATCGCTGATAAATCTTCTAGCTCCGGCCAATCATTTTTAACATGGCTAAAGATTTTACTTAGTATTTTATCTTTCATTGCATTTGCCGCGATATCTTTGGCAGTGATAACTTTTAGTTCTTCTTGAATATAGTTTATCGCTATATATTCTTTGTCAAAGATTGGCGTTGGGTCATCAATCGGCAATCTTGATAATGCATCGCAGTTCCCGTTATTTCTTGTATTTACATATTCAATATCATACGTGAAGTGCGACATAAAATTAGCCCATCTTTGAAGTCGGCTAGCTACCGGTAATGCAATTTCTTGGTTAGGTCCAAAAATGTATACCAAAGGCTTATGGTCAGTTTTTAAAATAACCTTCCGACCGTATACATGATTGTAAAATTTTTTAAATCCAAAAACAATAGCTCCCGCTTCTTTCTCAATGATAGCCCTGTTTAATTCTTTTTCCGGCATGACTTTTGATGCAAATGCAATCGGTCGTTCTTCGCCATTTGCATAACGGTGAGATAATATAGCCGATAGACCGTATTGTGACGCATCGCATGCCAATACTAATTCAAGATTCGGGTCATAATTTACCAACACGTTATCTGACGCTATTTCTTTTTTCAGCCACTTATACGCTTTATCACAGCCAACATTCCAAGCATATTCCGTGTTTTTCGTTAGTTCATATAATGACTTTAATCGCGATGCTCGATCCGGTAAAAATCTTTTATAATATGTTACAAGCCCTAAAAAAGATAACAGCTGTTTTTTATTTGTCGGTACTGGCACGTTTAAGATTGCTTTGACCTTTTTGCGAGATGTACATAGTTGTCCTTGCCGAATAACAAAACCCAAGATCTTAATTTCTTCTTTTGCTCATTCGCACTTATTTACGTTAACTCGAAATCCATACTCTTCCAAACACTCCAATACCGAAAACAATGTACTCAATTGCTCCGTCTCATTTCTACCGGTAACATATATTTTGTCTAAATATATAGCGACTTGACCGTTTATATCTCGCAGACAATCTTCCATTATTCGCTGGAATTCTCCCGGACCTGATGCGACTTTCTCTGAAAGTTTTGTATAACGATAAAGTCCAATATGCGTTGTTATTATAAGCATATCTCGCGAATCTGGATGTATCGGTATTTGCATGTACGTGTGTTTTAAATCAATCTGACTGATTTTTTCTCCCCCTTGCAATTTTCCGAATATGTCATTTATCGTCGGTAAAGGGTGTCTATTATTAATTAAACACGGATTAACAGTCAGCTTGAAATTTCCACAAATACGTACGCTCTTATCATTTTTTATAAGTGGCACCATAGGAGTTGCCCATTCCCTTAGTTTTACTCGCTTAATATGTCCTAAACTTCCCAAGCGCTTCAATTCGCACTCTACTTTTTGACGCAACGCGAAAGGCAGATGCCCCGGTTTACAAGCTCTTGGAACAGTATTATCCTTTAATATCAACATTATAGCACCTTGATTGAAACATCCCGCTCCTATACCGAATAATTTTGGAAACATATTCATTACTTTTGTTGGAATCGAATCATTATCCTGCTTTACGTTATTTATATTGAATAACGGCCACATTCCAAAAGCGTGCAGCCAAGACCTACCTAACAGCGTAGCGCCTTTTCCTGATAAAACCAGAATATCAAGTTTATATTTGTTTTTTTTTTAAATAAATATTTAAATCGCGAAGCATGCCGATTAGCTTTACTTTTAAATTATAAGCATTCAACGAAAACGCGATTTGCCTTATATTTACTCTGGAAAAATATTTATTTCTTGTCTCATCTGAGATAATACTCCAGAATGATCCCGAATCCACTTCCATATCAGTACTAACTGTGTTTATACGTACATTCATATACATCGGTGTTCGCGCTGCTTCTACATTGTTTATGTTATACACACCGGTCGTATACCCAATCAATGACGTATTATACAGTTGTGGATCTTGGTCGCCTTCCGCTTCGCTAGAATTGCTACTATCCTTCTCGTCGATGTTTTGAATTCGGTTCCCTTGAGATCAGCAAGCTGCTTCTATGTGTCCTCGTCGATTACAACGCTTACACGTTTTCGTCCGGTGTATACATTCTTTGCCTATGTGTCCCTTTTCCGCACAGCAATAACAAATAATTGAGCTTCTTGGACTCTTCTTCTTGGAACTGTTTCCCGAACTTCCTTGCAATTTTTAAAATTTTCGGCTCTTATCGTAATTTACTACGTGCACGTCCCTTCCTCTTTCTTTACTTTCGTATGACTTTTCCGTGGATGCAGCATCTTTCTCTGCTTTTTCGTGCGCCAGTGCAATTATGAAAACAGTATCATACATTAGTTTTGCCTCTTTAAACAACTCCATTTTAGTTGCATGATCACGTATACCGCATACTAACTGGTCACGTAGTGCCGTTTCTACCGAGGTGAAATTGCAGTTTAATGACAATTCTTTCAACCGCGCTACAAAATCTGCCACTGGCTCCGTAATTGCTTGTCTTGCTGCGTAGAAATTGTATCTCTCCATCATTTCTGAAGGCTTTGGGCACAAGTGATTGGTAATCATTTTAACAATATCCTCATACTTTTCATCTTTTAACTTTGCTGGGTGACACAGATTTCTCGCCAACTTGTACGTATCCGCACTCACTTTCGTCAGTAAAATGGCCGCTTGCTTCTTATCATGCGTTACATTATTTACCGTGAAAAATAACTCCAATCTTTCTATAAACGTCTTCCAATCATCTTTTCCCAATTCGAACTCAAATCGAATTTTCGAATCCATTGTCGCCATTTTGTTTGTTTCGTTCACTTCGTTTACTATATCTGCACGGTTTTCATCTTCTTGTTCTTCGGTTACTTTTTCTTTGAGTCTCTTCATTAATTTCGTTTTTAGTCTTTCTGTTGAGTCTTTCACATCGACCAATACCCCTTCCTCTCCTAAATGTATACACAACTCTTCTTACAATAGCACTGATACTTCGCTTTCAATTTCGTCACTGTCTGCAGTATCACTAAAGTCTTCTTCTCCCGACATTTAATTCACGTACACTCTTGCTGGGTTCCCTTTTTTTTTTCTTTCTCGTCGCCAAATTGTTATGTAGTGGAAATAATTGATAACACTACGTTCGATATAATAATGTATTTATTAAGTAGTAAATTATTACATGGTGAGATAAGACTTAACACATGTATACAAGTGATAAGTAAACACGAGACGGAGAGCTTGACGTGTGCTCACATCCGTCGTCGCTACAGCTCTGACCAGGTTGAGCTGAGCTCGCTATTGTGATTCGTTATTATTTTACTTCGTATACATGTATGCGGCACTGCCGATAAATTACATTTAAGATTTGATTGTATAAATATATTTAAGTTTTTTACCTGGAGATAAATTTGATATAATTGTTCATATGAAATTGAAGTTTATCAATATATACACCTATCACATAAAAACTTTGACCTTAATATTTATTTGTTATCATATAGATGCTTACAATATAGCAAATTATTTTCTGCATGAACGAACAAGATGAAGAAGAGTTATTTCAAGATCATATTGCGATTTTAGGTACACAAATCTTATTAATAACTTTTTTACCAGTAGTTATTTAGAATTAATTATTAAATTTATGTTATCAAGTAACATTTAGTATTTTATTATTGCATAATCTGACGACTACATATACATTTTTTATTAACATCATGATTGCTTCTACTTCAAAATTCAGTTTATGTGGTGGAAGACCTTTTATAACACTATCCAAAATATTTGTAGGAAAATCAACATACATATTATTATGAGATTTATCAACACCCTTGTGCGTAGCATCGCCTGTACTATAATATTTAACAGTATCTTCCTTTATATTAAATAAAATTGCTACATAAAAATTGATATATATCTACTATTGGCTGTTCATATTGCACTATTTATTGCTAAATTCAGAGTGTACCTAAATCTTTTAAGGCATACGTCTTTGGTTATCCAATGTTCAGAAATAATAAAAGTTTTGATGTCTCTGTTTTCCATACCTAAAAAAAATTTTTTAAAGATTTTATCTACCAAATTGATATTGACATTGGATTTGAAATCATGAAACAATGGCATCAAATAGGATGATTTGATTGTTTCTAAAATTAATATACTTCTGTTACTATTCCCAATAGCTAGTAAAATTCGACGAAAGTCTCCACCCGAAATAATAATTTATTATCAAATAATATAAAATTTTTTCACAAATCTTGTGAGGTGTAATAGACGATTTCTAATAAAAATATCTTGGAAGCCATACAGAAAAAAAGGACCAATAAATAGAACTCCTAACCAAATTTCAAAGAATAATTTTGAAACTCCAATCTAGTTGCCATCATATCGTAATATAATTTGTTTAATTCAAATCCTAAATTAATTCAATTGATTGTTTCATTCACTGTGACTAAAATTTATAGCATAAGAGTTTAATTCAAATTTTCAATTAGTAGAACACTTTAAGCACTTTATGTAACCTCAAAAATTTATTGAGAATAAATATCTCTTGAGAATAAGTTCAGGAGGAGCATACAAAAAAACAACATTTAATTTATTGAATATTAAATTTTGGGTCCAATGAACAGGGTAGATAATTAGAATGGATCATGCTATCAAAGGTATTTCCTAGTCAATTAAAATGAATGTATGTAAAAAATTATTATTCAGATAATATTTTTTCTTGTAAGATTATGAAACGCAAGAAAAAAAAATGTTTTAAATATCTTAATAAGCTTTGAAAATACTAAAAATATTTGTGATAATGAAGCATTCATCTACCAAAAGATAAAAAATGAATTAAAAATAAGCACTCATGTCAATGAAATAAAGAAATATAAGACATCTAGAATAAATTATTTGACGTTAAATATTAGAAAAAAATATATAACGAGGTAAGCTTGACAAAAAATTTTGTTACTATAGAACATTATCTTTCTCAACAACTTTTACTCTCATTTTCTGTACAATCACAAAAAGTTTTACATTTACTATTTTAAACAAAAACTTTACTTCGCAAAGTGTAAGACGTCAAAAATCAGGATTTTTTGGAGTCTTATTTGAGATAAAAAATTTTCTGTGGAAAGTAATTTTTAGAACCCTATGGACATCTTACATTTGATATTCTTACGAAACTTTCAAAGGCAAAAAATTTATAATCGGGAAAAATAAAAATGGATTTAAAAAAGATCCTTATTAGGTCCAAATTAATCAAGGAGGTACTGAGATATCATCGCTATTATATACAATTACTGACACAATCACACAACCACTCATAAATTTTTATTGGTTTTTATCTGAATTTGTTATTTTATAAGCCAATTCTTTTAATTTAGTGATATTATAATATTTAAAAAAAAATAATAATTGTGTGCGAATAAAAAGATAGATTTTTAGAACAATTGGATTTTTTAAATTAATAGAACCATTGTCACTGATTGATTTGATTGGAGGGTTTGGCGCGCATTGTATGCAGAAGAGCAGAGCCCTCCTAGTGTACATTTATACGTATAATAGTGAGTCTAAGCTGTCCTAGGCGCCCCACGCGCTAGCAGCCCCATGTCTTTATAAAGACTTTTAGTAAAGTACTTGACGTTTATGAAAAGTTTTCTAATAACTGTTTGTGTATTAGTTTTAATCTGTAAAATATTTAGTAAAAAGTGTGCTGTGATTTAGAAGTCTCAAAAAAGAAATAAATAAAATTTAAAACATTAAGCAATACTGCAATTGCTCACTCAAACATGTTTCTAAGGATGAATATTACTGACTATGCAAAGTTCGTAATGTAAGTACAGATCTTATTTGATATGCTCCGGGAGGATTCGAAAGTGTAAGAAGGCTGTGTTGGGGAATAGATAAATTGGAATAATTAGAAGAGAACAAACAGACTAAGCTGTTTTTATCTTTTTTTTAGGGGTTTTGCAGAAGTTAGAAAAAGTGTGGCTGGGGGCTAGAAGGTGGTGTAGAGGACTTATTCCAGGTATGCTTGGTTAAACTCACGTACAAAATGAGCGATTTTTTTCTTATTCTTTACGAACCCCCACAATTATGGGTAAAATTTGTTCGGTTTCTCTGTGATTTTCGATGTGACTAATGTTCCCTTCCCCCAAAAAATCAGATAAATTTTTTTTATTTCGTCATTTGAGTTGAGTCGAACATATCGATACTTTTCTCTTCTACAACCCCCCACAATAAAAGAAAAAAAACCGCACAACCCCTTACAAAAGAAGGATAAATCCATGGGAGTCCGTCGTTATTATTTTAAAACCCCCCCCCCCCCCCCCCCTCATGCATGTCCCCACTAACTCTTCACAAAATAGGGTCAAATTTGTTTGTTTCATCTTGAATTGATCTTTGCTCATAGTTTTTAATCACCTTAGACCCTATCATCAATTCTGGAGGAAATAAATCCACCACTCTCCTTAACCTCGTTAAGGCTACCCCCTTTTCGCAATAGATTCTCATGAATTAAGTGTTGAGCAAATATGCAAAGCACCTTCTAGGTATTGCTAATGGCACGTTGGTCTTTTTTTCTAAGGTTTCCAACGAGCACCTGATACTCAAAATTTTAGTCCATCATTATATGCCAGCACATTGACTCAACGATTGTTATACATTCATACGTTGTGATGACTCATAAGTGACTGAATGATTCAAGAATTAATGTTGAGAATTCTTTAAATAACAGCATGTCCTAAATTTTCAAAAATTTTTAGAACAAAGACACTTTTGGTAATTTTTTCTTATTATTATCTACACTGAGAGAAAACTGGAGCGCTTACTAAACTGCAAGTGCAGACGCTATACCAAATTGACTGCTCGCCCTCGGTTTAGTCATTGGTATAACTGGCGCATCACTGAGAACGCTCTACAGGCCAGTGTGGCGCAGCAGCAGTACGAATGTTCAAGCTCGAGCTTGCGAGCCTGAGGAGTGGTGCACCTGAGGAGTGGTGCAGCTGGCGCGCCACTCTGGTACGCCTTGCGCTTACAGTGAGTCGCCCGCTAATCTACGTGCATGGGAGCTTAGCTGCGCTACCTCAGGGACAGAGCACACGCCAGTTTTCTCTCAGTGTAGTTACGTTTAAGAACCTAGATACATGTAACAACATTATCTAGATGCGATGTTTCTTATAAGGAAATATGATAGACTTAATTTGCTTATAAAACCTCACTACAAAAACGTCATTGTTTTATACGAAACGTTAGTGAATTTTAGGATGATATAACGAACAAAAATATTTTTCGGTAAATTTCTGCTTATAATTACAGAATCAAGTTTCAAAAACATTTTCTGCAACACATACTCGTATATTCCAATAACATAACATATTAATAATAAAATAATTACCAAAAGATATACAGAAACATATTTCTGCAAACATAATTATTAAAAAATGTAGGATCATTTAAAAAAATATTTTCATGATCTATACGGCTCTCTCACTCAACTCAGTCTTTCTTTGAATAATTCTAAGAGACAATTAGCCAATAATTATTCGAAATTTTTCAATAGGGTAACGAAGATTAGGAAAACTCGTCATCGTGCATATAAAACTGAAAAACATAGATATCACAATCATATTTAGTAGACTTAAAATGAAAATAAAGTACAGTCACACAATTTAAGAGTCATGTTATATAATAAATATTATTGATCCAATAATAAATCCATATTAACGTTAAATATTGTGTTTTAATTCAGAATGTGATGTATATTTCTGACTACATCTACGTGAGAAGAGGCAGGGAATGTATCGAAATTAAGAAACTTAATACGTAGAAATACGTTTAATTTTTTTGTGATTCGAAAATTGGTATCTTTTTTTACGTCCCGTCCCCCTACACTATCACCCCACAGCATTCCCCCACACTAACACTGAAACGCCCTCCCCCCTGCCTCCTATGCACCACATCCACAACATAGTCCACGCAGTCCAGATATGATTATAATTGTATGTATGGGAAAATTTTTAGTCTACGTATATTAGCTTGCATTTTTATGAAAGGTAGAATTGTAAATATAGCCTTAGAAAATAAATGCACCCCATCATGCTTAATAACCATATTGAAAAAAAATTTTACTATAGAACAAAAAGTTCTATTCCGAACTATCTAGACATTAAGGAAATTATTTGTGACTATTTAAAGAAATCTAATGTTCGTTGATTTCTCATCATGATCATCAAAGATAAAAAAATGTAAATTTGACTAAAAAAAGCAGAAAGCAATGTCTTTACATAAATCTAATACATTTCTAAATAATCATGTATTCATACAAGACTATTTTTTATCAGTGTATTAGGTGACTTTGTCCTTTATGTATGAATGGATTCATTATTACCATCAATCCATCATAAAAATACGAAGCTAATAATTTATGGTGGATATGATTTATTAATTATTGTTCATAAAATATATTTTTCTTCAAATTATCATTGTTATTATTGACCTTCGGTATTAAATCCAATTGAAAATATTCAAAAATTATTATAACGATCGATATGGAATATCAATTTCTTTTCATTATTATCCATCTTCATACCCTTTTCATACAATCCGTCTTATGTCTTTGGTTCCCTTGCCCTTAATTTTTTTCTTAAATCTTTTTTATATGAATAATTTGTTAAAAGTATAAATAAAATTACTAGTTTAGGTTTTTATGCCTAAATAAAATACATCATATGATTTAACAACCACAGCTTAGAGTAATCATGTAGAGGCCCTTTTTTTACAGGCAAAAACTTAATATACATTTTATTGTGTAAATTTTGGTGTTGCGAGCGACAGCTTCTATTTACAAACGTTACACACATAATAAAAACTACAGGCGCAGTCAAACCAAAAACATGCAATCATAAACAACTTATACAAACTTAAGATTATCCAGGCGGTGGGCTCAAATCATTTAATTTTTAGTTTTGGAAATCTTTGAATCCTACGACCGCGACGTAGCAATATCTGCCTGGAACACTAACTACTACATGTCTATTTACCAGCTATAGCTTCTAGTTACACGGAGATATCAGTATCAATACCGATGTATTAATCCGTGTCTGAGAAAGTGATCGGTTCGTATGTGCCGGATTTTTTCCAGGATATATACTTACGTATATACACAAATACGCATATACATGCGTACGTTTATACAACTTTATGCACATAAATATATACGTAAATACATACATACAAACATACATACACATACACAGGAACATAATGAGCATATATAAATATATAAATCAATAGACATATAAATATACATACATACCAACATTAATACGTACACTTTTACATGCTTACATACATGCATACATGCATACATCCATACAGATAAACCAACACAAATACATACATACATACAAATATACATACATCGAAACATGCATATATACATACATACAAACATACATACATACATTCGTACAGATATTCATATAATTATTTATAAAAAATCCATAAAAACATAAATACATGTAGTAACCATCAAATACACTTGAAGCACGGAGACCGGCGTTTACAGCAATATATGCTAAACCCATACCCACGGGACAACAATTTCTGAGAAATAATTTTTAAAGAATAACCAATAAAAAATTGCTGGTGTAAGGCCTATTCGGAAAAATTTCTTAGCAGCAACAGCTGCCATGTGGTATGGCGTTGATAGATATACCAGCTATACAGCAACGAACTATTCGTCGATGGGAGTAAGGCAGGTCTGCTTAGCAAAGAGGTGGCTCGTGTACTCATGAACGCGTGATGAAAGGAGATCAGACGGAAACTACTAAAACAATCACGATAACAAGACGGTAGGATCGAACAATGCTCCTCCTTACCCTGCATATTGGTAATCGCCTTATTGTGCGCTTACTTATGTAGTATCTTGATCAGAAATCAGCTTACTGGCTGCGATACGCTAGCATATGGTCCATATTTAGAATCCCTGACAGTATCCACAGCAAACGTTGGATCAAGAGAGTGTATGGACAGGCTATTGTAGTCGTCCATTATGCAAGCTGTATGGCACCTTTACTTAGAACATATCGCAGAAAAGTCTCAAGTTTGTCGTAAAATTGTATTTTCTTTCTTTTTTATATCGCTGCATAATACTTCTTAATTTGTCGCTAACCATTTACAATTTCTTCCAAATTTGTCGCCATAAATGGAAAACGTTTAAAATTTATCGTGAATAGCCCACAATTTTTCTAAAGTTTCTCTTTAGTTTTTAATATTCAACTGAATTTATTGCGATTAATTGGAGTTTGATGTTGCAGTTAAATAAATAGTGTTTAATAAAAGGTCAATCATAGAAAATACAATCTAAATATCATAAAAATTTCCTGATCTTACCTCGATCAGAAAATAGCTGACAGCATGTGTATGGACCAATTTACAGTGCCGTACGAAAACTATTTGGACCAGGTCTAGCACCGTACGTGGGCATATTTATAGGTGTACACCGATACAAAATAATCTATGGATGTCCTGACTAAAGCGAATTATTTAAAAACTTCAAATACATTTTTTACATAGTAGGAAGCGAGGAAATAATACTCGTAAATTTATGCATAAATTTCATTTTTTAAAAAGAAGACTATGGTGATGAATTCCACTAATACAAATTTCAATTTTAATTTCGAACGGAAGTATTAAGGCCATTAGGTATTTTTTTGTCGAATAAAATTTTGATTCCAAACAATTTCAAGCTTTTCCTTTTTTATTCATGTCATTTCCAGCTTAACGATTAAAATAATAAAATTGCTGGTAACCGAGTTAGCGATGTTTCTTACCATTGTATGATAGAGAAGGTAATTTTAATCAATTCAGACCAGATCCCTCAGGAGCAAGGCATACAAATAAAAAACAAAATAGTGTTTCATTGGTATTTCTACGTTTCCTCTACAGATTTTTAGAGCTGTTCAGGCTTTATTAAAAACCAAAAACACACAAACCATAAAATACAAATGAATAATTGTACAACACATACTGTATCAGAAAGAAAAACTAAAATTACTACACTGTATATTAGATGTCTTACCTAAGAAGGTAGTTGTCAACTAAGAAACCGTAGTCATAAACAAGGTTTTACATTCAATATAAGTTAAAATAAAAAAAAAGATAGAAAAAAATTTAAAGGCATTTACAAGACCCTTTGTTTTTTTTTTTTTTTTTAATGTGCAGCGCAAAGCCTCTATACGTGATAGAAATCGATGTATTTTTAAAATAGCCCTTATTTCAATAAACATTGAATTTAAATGAATTTATTTCATATTCATACCAAGTAAACTCGAGTAGTCAAATTAGAATTAATAGTGAGACGAAAAAAAAACTACCTCGACCCCAAAATCAAAATAGGGAGCTCTTTCTTGCCAAGAAGGCACGCTGCCACTTGCGCCACTAAGGTCTTAGCGATTCTTTTCATCTCATCAAGTCAAATTCTAAACGCTTCTTTTTCAGCCAAAGCGTACGTACGATACATTCACAAATATAATTCAAAAATAGGTAAAGATATATTCACATATAATTGTATTTACAAAAATTAGCGGAAAACCGATAAGAAACACAATAAAAGGCTATTAATAAACTTTTTTGAGGTTATGGTTGAACTTTAAGTTCTTAAAATAAGCTTTAGTTCCTTGATAATATACGATATACTATTTAGGAATTTTAGTGCACTTTTATGTGTGAAAAATAAGCGTATACCTTAAAAAGAAGCACCTACTTAAATGCTAAAAATAAATTATTTTAGGATTATGTTTGAATTGTAGCCCTGTTTAATATGCACCAGAGTTTCGGAAACATCTAATACAGTTATGGATAATGTTTTCTATTCCATGTGTAGATAATGAGCGGAAACTTAATGAAAAATTATTCAAATAATTTAATAAATTATTTGGACTTTATATTAAGACTGCGGCACAGTTTCATGCAGACAAGTACTTTACTAATGTACAATACAGTAATAGACAATTTTTAGATCTCATTTTCCGAAAAATAAGCAGAAAATTACAATAAATACATAATCATGGATTATCATTGGGTTGCTCTAAGGTCACGTCAGCAAATTGAAATTAAGATTAGTATTATCTAATGTATTAAGATTTTTTCATGTAATAAAGGTACAATGCACATTATACTTAATAATTTAGTCTCTCATTTTATTGTTTCACATACTTTACTGTGCTTCCATAAATTTTCCTGTTTAAAAAATTTTTCCGAAAATTTCTCTATAGTTTCTCTGTACTCTACAGTTTATTAGCCTAGGAAAAAAATATTACTTTACTTTTTTTTGTGTGCTGTGCTAAAAAAAAATACGATCTCCGGGCGGCCAAGGCATCGGCCTTATTTTGAAATCATCTTTCTTTATTTTTAGTCATTAATTCAAATTTTCTGCACAGTATTGTCAGATGATATCACACTGTTATCGATACTTGCTGTTTCTGCCAGAAACAACAATTTTTAGCTAGCCAAAGTGGGGATGAATAATCAATCATAAGATTCCTCCACATACAGACAGACATAATGAGTTAGATGAATGCTTGTAGAAACTAGAAATAATAATCTCGGAAGTAGTTGCTTACAATTGTGCTAAAATTTTTGATAACTGCGTTGTAAAAAAAAATTTGTAGTACAGCGTAATATTACATGTACGTTGAAAAAATGGCAGATGAAGATTGTAGATAAGATGTAAATAAATTGTTTTGATCCATCGCTATTTCTCTACAATTAATCCTATTATACACAGTTGATCAAAAAATCTATTACGTCAGTATTATAATTATGTTAGCAGGAATGAATGGCAAATGATGACGGTGTGCGACATAATACTTAAATAAAATTTATGGAATTTTTTTATGAAGCCCGTGAAATAATAAACATTATTGACGTTTTTATATTTCAGGCAGGAAAACATTTTCATCGTACCTCACTGTTGATCAAAGCTTTTAATCACAAGTTTCGTCTCGATTTAGAATTAAACACGTGAGTACTCTGAATTTTTTATATTACAATGTGGTGAATATTATCGTACATTTAATCTCGTGGAAGTGCCGACAACAACTTTGGAATACAAGGAATGAGCATCACGATCAATGCCAAGTATGTAATATCTACAGCCCACGTTATACAAAGATACGTGAAGTTCCAGGGATCATTTCCATTACTATCATTTAATTTTATATTTGCGTACTAAAAAATGGTTATTGTACGTAAAAAAAACAGTGCGTCACATGTGACACACCGCAGAAGTGAGAAATTCGAAGATAGTTGCAATATGTATGCATTAAAAGAGAGAGCGAGAGTGTGTGAGTGAAAAAGTGAGTGGTCGGAAGTTGTGGAGGTATTGGCACGATGA
>JAPYYV010007624.1:0-24409 GCA_030522625.1 Copidosoma aretas | reverse complement strand
ACTCGAACCGAGTCCCGCCTATTACATGCCCGTACACACTGTACTTGATTCCGGAGATCGACGAAACTGCAACTCTACCGCTGCGCCAACGTGCCGGTTAGGGAATATAATATAAGTACTTGTGGTTTATAATTATGTTTCTCGGAATTTTAGAAATAATTGAAACTTCCGCATTAGCTAGATCTTTAGGGCCGCGTATTCCGAATAACTTTTCTCCAACTGATTAATAATTGATATATGTAACCATCTACGGATAACGTACAGTAACCCCAGCGAGATTTTCAAATAAACCCAGTAACCCCAGTAAAATAAACAACTCTAAAAATCTACGTAATTTTATATTAATGTAAATTACTTATACAATGATAATTATTCATAAAAAGTACACTTGCCCGAAAAATGCAACTTCGAAAAAGTAAACTGAACCATAATAATGATGTGCTACCTATGAAAAATTTTAGGACGATTCATTTATCTTACGTAGTAATATCAAATTCAAAACGATTTACTTCGTTACGTATACACACATACAACCAGACATTTTTTCACCTACATTCTGTCATCCAGATTAGAAGTAAAAGTAAGTATAAAACAATATAAACTACAGAAATCAAATTTTGGTCCCGAACCAATGCTTCCTCTTTGAGAAAAAAACGCCGAGAGAGATTGAGTAAAGCTGTACTGTATAACGCCTTACGTTCGAGTATATAATATATACTAATCTGCGGGCCGATCTTATATTACGTGGGCAAATAAAAGTACACACTTACATATGTCACCAAGAGCGAATGCGGGCGAAATTTGATGTGTACATACATAATAATACGCAAAAACAGTTGTTCAAGTTGAGGTGCGCGCAGGGAAGAGAACAAGAAGAACTCGTTAGTCGACGGTAGATCGGCGGCAAGGTGCGTAGCTGTGATACATATAGACTTTTAATTTATAAAATTTTTTACTATTTATTAACAACGAACAATAAAATTTAGTGGTTTACCACATATTAGAATGAATCTTCTTGGACCTCGCTTCTTCCTCGATTCATCGGGGCGGTGATAGGCGACAGGAGGATGAACTTTTTACTACTCCTAGTTCTAGCTCTCTGGTTTCCACTCGTCAAAAACTCGTCCTTAGATCATGTCTTGTCGACTGCCCTGTGCATGGCCCGCTGTTCGAACGTGAGTTACTTTTATTAATTATTTACCCACCGTTGTTTGCATAAGCAACACGCTGGACAATCGTCGATATTGCACTCACTTTAAAAAGGCCATCTGCTTCGATACAATAAGTATATCTGAATAATCACAAATAGCCGCGACCACAATGTAACTTTCTTTATCAGATTACGCTCGTATTGTTTTTTTTTGTTCTTTTTTTCCTTTTTTAATTCACTGACGTGTTTTATTGGTGCCAGTAATTGAACAAGTGTTCCATAGCGATCGTTCAAATAATATAACGTGCGGATTTATACATGTATTTATGTGTAATATACGTATATATACATACACTCATCTATATGTGCAAACAGTTTTATTATACTTTGTATAGCGTAATTATTATGCGGTGGAAAAAAATAGATTTCTTATACAAACATTATAATTAAGATACGTATTTCGAAAGTCAGCGATGAAGTACCGATAAAGGAACTATTTGAAAGTCAAAAAAGTGCAAGTAGTGTAAGTTTTTTTGCAGAGTTTAATCAGAATTTCTCGTACATTCATTAAAATCGACGAAGATCGTGTTTGGTTCGAGACGAAAAAGTTTATTTCATTTACTCATTGTCTTAAAAAATATGGTCGTATTCAGTTTTACCTATTTCTGAGAATAAAAATACATATGTTGGATGCGACGGCAAATTTCGTTTCGCATTTTTTAAGTTTGCGGCGTATCTTTATAAGTTATATCAGAATTTTGTGTAGGAACAGTGGTGTCGACAAAGATGCAAGCTAACTACGGCCAATTTAACACGCAAGTACCAAAATAAAAAATTAATATTAATTGCTGCAACCGGTTCATCAAAAAACTTAAATCCTGGTTATGGTTTTTTCTATAGAAATCCCCTTTGTACTAAATGTAACTTCCGCTAATGTCAGCCTCCAATGCAAAGATGTTAATCGTTTGGTGCTGAAGCACAACGTTGGAATTTACGTGATTGAAAAGAGAAAAAATCGTCGGATCGTTTGGAGTAATCCTGTCATAGTACGTAATCATCGATTTGCAGTCTCACGCAAAGAGGATATTTAGATGATTATTAAAAATAATTTTCAGAGCAGCGATGACTTTGTTCAATTTTCAAACTTATATTCGGGAAGTCGATATCAGTTTCGGGTACGTCGAGTTACAGCAGAAGGAGTGGCCTTAGCTGAAACAACAGATTGGTTTGAAACCAATAGAGGTAAAGAAAGGACTATATATGTTGCATGTATTTGTATGTGAATTATGTGCAATTGGAAGTATATACATTGATACAACTGTATATTTCAAAAAATGAAATTTCAGCTGACCCTTTCTCTTTCTATAAGTGTGTGAAAAATTTATTTATCAAATGTTTTTGTCATCACTAAAAAATTTTATCGGTCTTAAGATTGAATCACTATCGTAGATAATTACATCCCAGCAGCAGTTAAAAATGTGTCCATCAGTAATTTCAAGATAAACGAAAACAAACCTGATCGCATGCAAGCATATTTGAGTATAGAGCCCGCCAATGGTAATTTAATTAAATAATAGAATTATACACAATATCATTGAATCGCCAATAATATTTTTTTATAAAAGTTGTGCGCTTTACGCTTTATTTGACTGAGCTAATGTATTTTTTTAATACTTCAACAATTCAAACAGATCGAAACTGCTTGTACGACGTTGTGCACTGGACAGGTGGACATGGCTTGCATCAGTATCAAGTGAACGCGGTAAATATTTCATGTTAAAGTTGCCATCGACGTAAACATATATCATATAAAATACACGGCTCGAGGAAAAAAAGCACTATTTTGAATTTATTGCGAAGAAAGAGCGAACATCTTAAAAAATCTGTAAGATAGAAATTAAAAAACATGTGTATTTTTGCAATTTTTTTTCTATTTTGAACACAACGGCATACGGTTTTGAAAAAAGTAACTTTTCTGCTATGTCTCTCTTCATATACGTATTAATTATATCTATGAAATAGTGCTTTTTTCCCGAGCCGTCGATACATATAGTGCATGTATACATACTCTCTCAGATTAAAATGTCGATTAAACCATTCAATGAATTATTACTTCATGATGGTAGACTGTACAATTGCACGAAATCACATGAAGAATTTGACAATATTTTAAGCAACATGAAACTTTGCGTCTGAAAATTTCATTTACCATTGTTGGTCATAAAATTTTAACTATTTTATTGAATAGTAAAATTCATATCCATTCAAAGTATAATATTTTCACCATGATGCACCTCACACTTCCCATTGGGAAAGCTACAAACAACGAAAAACATCAATAATCTAAAAAAAATTATCTTCCCGCTACGTCAGTCCGCAAAATCACCGTATAGTGCTTACATAATGTTACGGCACATTTTACGGATAAAATGCGAATTTAATCTAAAAGTAATAAGTACGAGAACATTTTACCATTTCGAATCTAGAGAGTGTACACAATTATCATATTCTGTGTTCGCAATATGATTATGAAATTATTATTATTATTATTATTATTATTGTTGTTGTATACTTATCCCTGTCACCGCAGACGCGCCAGTTTGGCTTGCAACTAAAACACGTCGATTACAATAGCGAAGATGTGGTGTACGTCATATCGAAAAACGACGTGGGCGCTCGGCAAAGTGAAAATTTCACACTGACCTTCACGACTCCCTCCTGCTTGGACATCCAAAATGATTTGAACACCTGTGGTGAGTAGCTAGGTGTACGACTTTTTGATTTTTCGCTCGTCCGCATTATTATGAACGATTGTTCGAATGGCCAGCCCCGCCTCCGGTTACGGGTTTGCGAGTAATTTTCACCCAGTCGTCAACAAAAAATCCGGCCAGTTTTCGAGTCGTCTGGGACGAAGCGAAATTACAACCCGACAACTACACCGTCGTTGTCGAACCCGTGGATGCCGATGATTTCAACGCCTTGGAAGTAACTGTTGCCGGGGTGAGCGCATGCAAAAAAATGAATACGCGTGAAATAAATATACGCTTTGGGCCGACGAATTTTTATTCCAGAATCAAACCATGGCAGACGTGGTCGGGGCTGCCTCGAGCCGTCGGTACAGAATCGGAGTGATCGCCGAGTCCGCCGGAGGCTCGAGCTTCCAATGGGCACTGTTCACGAAAACCGATCCCCCAATCGGTGCGTACGTATACATATACAATTGATTTGCACAAAGTTGAAATCATGCCGTAGTGAAAGTACGAAAAATATTAACTGTGCAGCTGTTTCAGGGATGAAAATCGTTATCGCGATTGCGACAGTGACGAGCCTCGCGGTATTTCTGACGATCGGTTACTTCTACTACCGGTCGAAAATAAATTTGGCGAAAACTATTTGCAAATACAGCGTATTCGAGGTGAGCTGTGCACATATAGCTGGCGTGCTCGATCAAAAATATATTTGGGAAACAAATCGTGCAAGCTCTTTGGGGAACGAATTTCAGAACATCGATCGAAAGGGCTCGTTCGACCACGTCGTCCTAAAATCCGCACCCCCGCCATCCCCGGCAACCCGGTTTTACGTCAACGACGTTACATTCAAGGATAAATTCGAGATACCCCTGCACCGCTTGGCCATGAAAAAAGTCTTGGGCAGTGGAATCGGCGGCCTCGTCAAATTGGCCATCCTCCAGAACGATCGGAGAACAATCACGAAAGTCGCCGTTAAAATGCTGCGGGGTAAGAGAGTCGCTGTACACCACACTTAATTAAATCAGCTCTATTGATTCGTGGAAATTTTTCGCCCGCCACGAAAAATGCCACACAGACGACGCGACCGAAAACGATTTGAAGAGCTTCCAACGGGAGATCGCGTTGATGAAGTCGATCGGCCGCCACAAAAACATCGTTTCGCTGATCGGGTGCTGCACCCTGGACAAAAATCCCCTGCTGATTGTCGAGTACTGCAGACGGGGAGACTTGCAGACGTATTTGAGAACGGTATAACGCTTGCTCGATTCGCCTGTAAAATTACCATGTGAAATTTCACGGATAAATCCCCCCGCGATTATAAATGCATTTTCTACGGCCCGCAGATTCTGGAGGAGACGGCGATAGAAGTATTCAAGAATAAGGGAAGACACAGCAACGCGGATGCAGCCTCGAGATTTCGTGAGTTGATGAAACAATTACATTGGGTTATTGCGTGGGTGTCGGCGATAACCGAGCATTTATTATAATTATGATCCTTCTTTCATCAAAGCTCGGCAGGACAATGAGAATTTCACGTGTGCCATAAACAATTATTTGTACGACATCCAGCAAGGTGAGTATACATATATACGTTTCAAAATCATCGAAATTTCATGGTATTGAATATTTATTTTTTTTCAGAAGCGATGAACGAACACAAAACGACGCCGGAAGATTTACTCAACATAGCTCACCAGATAGCCGACGGCATGGTACGTCGAATATAACTTTGGGCGGAAATCCAATTGTTAAAATTAAGAAAAACCATTTTGAACAAACAGGAATTCTTATCGTCGAACCGGATCGTGCATCGCGACTTGGCCGCCCGGAACGTACTGGTTTGCGCTGACAGGACGGTCAAAATTTCCGATTTCGGTCTCAGTCGCGACATTTACCAGGAGAATGTTTACAGAAAACAGAGCAACGACAGACTGCCCCTCAAGTGGATGGCTGTGGAAGCTCTGACGCATCAGATATACACCACTTACAGCGACGTGTGAGTGTTTTATACTTACCGATTACTAGCTCAGCAGCTCATCTGTAACTTTTTTTCTTTGTTCTTGTCCATCTCTGACTGCGTCGATGTAATTTTTTACTTCGACAGATGGTCGTTTGGCATCTTGCTTTACGAAATAGTCACCCTGGGCGGCAATCCCTACCCAGAGTGGCACAGCAGCGAAATTTTGCACCTCTTGCAGTCGGGATACCGCATGGAGAGGCCCTCCAATTGCGGATTTCAGCTGTAAGTCTGCGGTGTTGTTTCTCCATTGCATGCTGACAAACACTTTTAATCTTTGTCGATTTTTTAGCTACGAAATAATGCGCTCGTGCTGGCGTGATAATCCTCTGAACAGACCCACCTTCAGCCAGTTGAAGCGACAACTCGACGTATTACTTTCGAACAACGCTGATAATGAATACCTGAATTTGTCAAAGGGTGGTCAGCCAACAGCACTCGACACACGTGCTGATTGAAGACGTTTGTATTTTTAAAAATTACTTTTGCCGTGAATCGAATGTTTTAAAGAAGTATTATGCATCTTTGAAATAAAAATTAATCATGTCCCAGCACACATGCTTCGTATTAATCGTGAGATCTGGGACATACTCTCGCTCCCTACGCTTAAAATACACCATTTTGTTAAAATAATTACTTGTATCATACAGTTAGTTAAAAACTTAACTTATAAAATAGTTTGATAAAAGGAACAAAATAGTTTTCGTCCCAGCGTCACGAAAGTAAAAGTTCCCGGCCGCTGCGCGGATGGTAACATTCTCTTTTCGGCCGCGAGGACACGAGAATCGTGTACAACCCACGGCCGGAAGTAAAGAAGACTTTCTTTACTTTTCTGGCCTTGGGTCGTAATTTAATATTTTTTCAAGCATACATTTCAAGTCAATAAAATGTAAGATTTTGTTTGTATGCAGCAAATATTAAAAACTTTATTTACATGATTTATTTAATAAAAGTTTCATAAAAAATTTCTCAATAATGACCGTGCGAGTAAACGGAAACTTAAAATGCTGTAACAGTCAATGGAACAATTGATTTGTTTCGCTTGAATAACAAAATGTGTAAATAAAATATATAGGAAATTACATTTATTATTGAAAAACAGGGTTACTGAGTAGCTCTTTCGAACTTTGATTTTTATAAAATACTAAAAGTTGGAAAAATGTGTAGATGCTCGCTTATTACTCATTCTTTAAAAGTTATATAAATCACAGATAGTTATTTCGATGCATCCAAACATCCAAGTTTCTTAGATCTCGAAAATCTCTTGGTTGAGAACTTTCGATTAACATTTTAGAATGCCATGCTATCTCTACCCGCATCATATACTGTCTTTTCTATTTACAACACTGTCTTCCTTGTCCACAGGTGGTGGTCCAGTCGAAATTGAAGCACTTGGTCCTGCTGTTAAGTAACCTGCTGATACAGCTGTTCCAGCTGATGGAATAATTAAAAAAGTCAGTTAAATAATAAAAAATACAGAATTAGAAAACTAAAACAATATTGACTAGATTCATCCAACTTACCTGTAAGAAATCCACTCATCGATGCGTTCGAAATAAACAAATCGTGTTTCTGATCTTTGTACTCGGCCCATATGCTAGACTTTTCAAGTATAGCACTTACTTTGTCTCCGAGGGTAAAACTTCTTGTCATGGCCTTTAAGGCTTTGACTATCTGAGCTTTTGTGGTAGCTGGATTCTCAACAATATCCAGTCGACCCTCAAGAATGTTTAACAAGTACGGGACCATTTCAGCTTCTAAAGCCTACTCAATAATTCTCAATGAAAATATGATTACTCTTTTAAATATACATTCTAATGAGTACTCTTACCTGTTTGATGAGCCTATCTTCATTTGTAGAAAATAACCTGTTCAATGTTTCACACGCTATTGCAATCATATCTTTTCTCGATTGCATGGCATGTTTAAGCGGACTGATACATTCCGTTTGGCAAATCGAAGATATGCAAATCTTTAAAAAATACACCACGTGTAAAATATTATTTGTTCATTTCAAATACGTAAATGCAATCAATTACAAGTTTACTAACTTCGCTGGTGGCAAGTTGATGAAGTATAAGAATAGCAGCTTTGTAGACTGATGGTTGACTATTTTTCACAGCCATTTGTCGACATAATCTTGGAATGTGACCCAAGGAGGGTACTTGGTCTGTTAAGGCTGGCTGTGCTTGCAATAGGCACACAAGAGATTGCGTAGATAATTCTAACATGTCCAACTGATATGAGACATTGAAATATGCATATGATTAAATAATCGTCAAGTAACTTTAATAAAAAACATTTACAAATGATCCTCTTACATCAGTCTTCTCCTTTGACATCAAAGTTAAAATAGTATCCATTAACTCACTCAAAAATTCCTTTGGTTTCCTCAAAGCCCATGCTGGACTAGATATAAATAATCTAAGGTAAACTCCTCCCACCACTGGTTCATTAGTTATAACATCAACATTATTTTTCGTATCGGGAAGTTTCAATGTAGCATTAGGATTTTTACACTGAAGATTGTAATATCTAAAAATAACTCAGTCGTTTTAGTTTTCAACAGTAACACCAAAGTTCTACAAGGAACGTATCCCATGATTTAAAAAAAAAAACTTACTCATCTTTCAGTTCAACTACCATTCTTGACACTCTGATTTTTGTTTCATCGTCCCAAATTAATTCGGGATTTTCTTGTCTAGTTTCAAACATTTGAACACATTGCTTTGGAGCATCGCGAATAGCTTCGCTGAATAATCGAGGCAAGAATTTTGACAAGTCAAGTTTGACCTTGGGGCCAGCTAATTTGTCAGAAGACATTTTAGCTAGCAGTTCGGCAGCAGCTTCACGAATTTGAGCATTTGTTGAATTACAAAACAAATCCAAAACGTAGACAACAGCTCCTATAAATGAAATTCAACCGTTTTTAAGTATCAGAAATGAGCCCAACTTTGACAAGTTTTTTTTTTTTTTTTATTTACCTTTATTCAGCGCTTCCTTAACAATTTTCGTCGTGCTCATGAGCGCATAAAGAGTTTCCAAGACTAAAAGTTGAGAATCCTTCAAACTACTAAGGGATAACAACAAATTTAAAATAATTTCATTAGCTGCTATATCGTTGACACATTCTTGATTCTTCGTCACATTACTGATGACCAAAAGCGCAGCGTTCTGAATTACTTTGAAATCAGTGTAGTTTAAAAAGTTAAAAAGTAACTTAAAGTGTCCGATGCACTGTATCTCTACACCCGGATTATTTTTAATGATATTCTTCAGTGCTTCGAGCGACATGGTAATGTTTTTCAAATTATCTTGGTCTTTCTTGACCAATGCAACGTTTTTACCAAGCGTTACACTGAAATCCGAGATTTTTGTCAAGTAGTCTAGCAAGTCAATCGTAAAACCTTTGGGGTTCTGAATGAAAGTAAAAAACATAGTGTGAATTGAAGAAAGAAATCGCTTTTTTAAAGAATTTACACGCGTGACTAGCGTAGTTAGCGCATTATAAACAAGTCACTTTTTACCTCGATCGGAAAATTGGGTTGTTCATTGTAGATTTTGACAAATATTTCACCAATGACGAGTTCCTCCTTGTGGGCACTGTAGCTAAAGTCTGAAAAGTCGTCTTCGAAGTTGTGATTGCCGCTAAGTTTCTCGCTGAGCTTGCCCTCTAGATATTCGGACAGCTCAGCTCTGGTTCCGTTATCCCATATCAAATAGGGGTTGTAGCAATTTGAGTTTAGCGTCTTGAGTATCTCTTCAGGCTTATCGTTACCGAGCTGTCTGGTCAGATAGGGCGTCAGTAGACTCTCCAAGGCTGCCACCGTCACCGGATTGTAGGGCGTCTCGTGCTCGGCCTTCATGTAGCCGCCCATTTTGGCGCAAGCTCTGATCGCCAGTTTGGCGAGATTGTTGGCGATCTCCTGCCGATTCTCGTCCTGATTCCTCTCAACTCCACCCTCCTCCAGAGTATAGTCATAATTGAACATGAACAGCAGCAGGTACCACAGCGCTCCGGATTGCAAGAGTTGCATTTGAAGTACGCAGTCCGTGGCGAGCGACGAGATGCATTCGGTTGCCACGGAACACAGTTTCGTCAGGTGCTGGACGTAAAAATAATTGATGATCAATCAAACATGATACATTTAAAAAAAAAAAAAAAAAAAAAGTATTTACCCTGAAGTGCAGGACTCTGCACAGATCTTTGATCAGTTGGGGAAGTTCGACTATTTTATCACGGCAGCCTCTGAACGCACCAGCGACCGCGAAACATCTAGTTATGTGCATGCAAACTTGCACGGCCACTTCGTTGGGCTTGCTGGACTTGCTCAAAACGGAAACGCATCTTGAATAAGCATCCAACAGAACGTCCAGACCACCTTCTCGTCTCAGCTCTTCGGCGTTCAGGGCAGAGCAGTGAACCGTGTGATAAGCTAACTCGCTCGCAGCGGCAAGTAGCGGCGCTTCCTTTGAAAATAGCCGCTCGTCGTCCGTTTCCAGCTTTATGGTTTTTATCAGTTGCGGGTAGCCGGAATACTTGTAGGGGCTAAGCTCTTCTTTGTATCTGTGAAACAGTATGCTCTGAGTCTTTAGGATCAGAACGATGTTATCTGGGTTTGGTCCGTCGGTCGACCAGCAGTTCCTGCTGCAGAGGAATTCGTACGCTTGATTGACGCCCTCAAATTTATCCTGAGATCACGCAGATTAAATTTTTTTAGTTAAATACATCATTCCACTAGCTGAACTCTTTTTTGTAAAATAACTTACTCTTCCTTGCGGGTTTTTATCTGGATGATACATCTGCGCCAATTTGTAATAAGATTTTCTGACGATTGCTTCGTCATGATGCTGACCGCTTTGCAATCCTAATACTTTGTAAGCTTCATCAACTGTCATGATTGGTGGTTTTTTCTCGACTTCTTTTTTCCACGCGTCCAATACATCTTTCAGTAATTTTACCTTGAAAGAAAAATGAAATGAAAATAATAAAATTTATCAAGATACGTTGAAAGGGCATGTGAAACAGATTTTTACAGGTTCCGCTATGGGCCAGTCAGGAAATTTAGTGGTATCGCACAGATGTCGTAGATAAAATATCTGACAGAACAGTTCTTTTTCGAGCTGTGGGTAGCGCACAGCAGGGATGGGTATGTACTGATATCGAGACATGGTGTGACTCCTCAGTTTTGGCGAGAAATCAGCTATGTGAGCTGCGATTTTTTCGATGAGCATTCTTCGCATCTCAGCATTCCATATCGCTTCGGGCGTATCGAAATCTCCGAGGAATGTTTGCGCGAACTTGTCAGCTCCGTGATTTTCTAGATAACTAATCATTGCATCCGGCAAGAGTTGTCCGAGAATGCTTTTCTGCATGATATCCGAGGAAGTGTTCTAAATAAAATAGACGCACGAATAATAAAAATTGTGATGAAATTTCAAATGAACGTAAATATTAACGAAAATTACCTCCTCGCCCCTGAAGGCCTGTTTGGCGTGGGTCAGCTGAAGGAATCTCGCTACCGGCAGTACGTTGGAGCCCGTGTACATCAAAATAAAGTAGAAGACGCCGGTCAGATAGATTTTCGATATCTCAGGATTGTCGCGCATGGTCTCGCAAAGCAGAGTGGCGACTCGCTCGACGAGGACCGGGTCGAAGGTGAGCAGCAGCTGAACAGTGTGCGGCAGGCACTGCAAGTCAGAGAGCAGCCTCTTGACCCGGGGCAGCGGCCGGACTATCGCGTTGTCGGCGTCCCGGCTAGGAAAGTACTCGCACATCTTGATGAGGATATTGAGGATGAGGGTGGCGAGCTCACTCTCGTTCATGACGGCACTGCCCTTGGCAACGAGGCTCCACTTGAGCTGAGGCACCTGGGCCAGCAGCCGCCAGCTGTCCAGGCCCTGGGCCCAGACCTTCGTCTTGTGCGTTATCTGGCCAGCGGCGTAGAGCTCGCCGAGCTCCTTGACACTTATGGGACCCTTGCGCTTATCGGCCTCGCTAAAGTACCACTCCTTCTCGAGAACGAGGCCCTGATTGGGCCCAGCCTCGATAACGTTAGTCTGGGTCGGCACGACCGCTCGCGACGTATGCAGGTGCGCTAGCGTAAGCAGGTCCACAAGTATGCGCACCCCGTTCTGATCCATAATGTCTTTAACGTTTCTGCGGTGCAGTATAAGCTTATCTATAAACATGACCAGTCGGTCGCGCTCTGTCCTGTCGATGCAACGCTCCAGCATGCCTATTATGTACTTTGTGTCGGAGAACGGACCAATGTCCTCGTAATATCTCCCGTAAACAATGCTCATGGCTTGTAAACAAAGGCACTTCATATCTATTTTAGTTGTCAATAAAAAACGATGATATAAATCATTAAAAAATTCGTACCTGAAATAAATATTTGTAAAAAACAGAAGGCAAAGAAAACACAAGTCTTATCAGAGTATGAATGGCTGATGGAACTGTTTGTGAGTGGGGGCCACGAGAAACAAATGTATTACAAAAAGCAAACGGGGCCAGAGTGTCGAGTGTCGGATGGAAAAATGATAAATTGCTGCTGGTCCTTGGACTTACGATTTCCTAATAGGATTATCCGGCGAGTCCTTTTCTAAAAGTAATCTAAGATAATAGTCGCCTATTTTAACTTCGTCGGCCAAACACTGATATTGTACTTCGAACTCCCGGTGATTCCACGCTATCAAAGTTCCACCGGATAAATCTTTGTCGGAAGAGAACGCTCGTATTTCGTTTTCCAAAGCTGTACGCAGCTCTTCGCGCGTCTTATGATTCCAGATCAAATTTGGCAACGTGTGGTCCTGGCTGAATTTGTAATAAAACAGTTTCCAATTCGCTTCCGATTTTACTCTTTCTCTGCGCTTTCTCAGAACGATCGGCCTCTCCTTGATTTTTTCTCTCCTCTCAATACCGACTTTCGCTCCCCAGTGCTCCAAAGCGTTTTCCAAATGTTTCTCCACCACTCTCATTTGCCTTTCGATCGCTATCCACTGGGAACTTTTTTTGTTCCTAGCAGCGTGGTCTATTGCTATTTTCAAATTGTCCCGATAGTCGAGCCTTTCCTCTTCTATGTACGACTCTGGCACTTTCTCATTCGAATCTAAATAGTTTAACAATCCAATCGGCTGTGAACATAATAAAAAAAAAAAAAAAACAAAAAAAAAAAAAAAAAAAAAAAAAAAAATAAAAAAAAAAAAAAAAAAAAAAAAAAAAAAAAAAAAAAAAAAAAAAAAAAAAGACTAATACAATAGAGGTGGAGCAAGACAAACCATAATCCTTTTCAAAAGTGCCATGGCCGTTGGGTGAGCCGTAACCCAGAGTCCGACGAGATGTCGACACAGCTGACGGTGAGTGAGAAGCCTGCCGTCGGTGCCGATGGTGAACAAACTGTTTAGAAGATGCCTGGGCAGCGCACCCTCGGCAAGAGCCAGCTCCTGCATTTTGGCCGAGACCTCTTGGGCGCCCTCCTCGATGATGGCCCGCATGATCAGACCGGCACCCTTGACGATCGCTAGCGAGGGGTGCTGGAACAGTTTGAAGAGCGACCTGCCTCTCGCGGCCACCATTTCCAGCAGGTTGTCAAAGTGCTTGCCGTCGGTTGTTTCGCTGTACGGGACGCACAGGGCAAAGGTCAAGAGATCCAGCATGGCCGAGACGACGAGAGCTCCTGTCCCGTGATTCTGTTTAAAACGACAATCGAGAAATAAATACCGTATCTCTGGTGGATTTTGTAGACGGTCCATGTTCTACTTACTACATGACTGATCCACATTTCGAGCAAACTCTCGAGAAACTTGGTGCTGCTCAGCAGGCTGCTTTTGTTCAGTTGCTCTTGTCTCAAGTCACAGTCATCGTGCATCGGTTGCATGAGAGCGCATATGCAGTCGATCGCGACTTGAGTAACGCCGCAATTCTGACGTTTCAAAGCTTTTACTACTTTCATTCCGATGGCTTCGCGAAAACCAGCTAAAGTTGTGAAAGCTGTGAAGCCAACTTTACTGGCCACTAATCGCCTGAGAGCGTGGAACTGCGCCTCGATCTCAAAGTCCGTTTCCAGTTCTTTGTTCACTACGGCATTTAGAGCTCCGAGAATTATTTTATCTTTATTCTCCGTAAAAAGTCCCTGAAATTATTTGTCATTTTATCGGATAACGTTACGAAATTATACATAATAATAATAATATTGAAACTTACGTCCTGTGTGACGGAATACAAAAGGCCACTGTAAGGAATATTTGCGTTGAATCTTTCCAAGATTTCTGCAAACGTGCGTCCGTTAGGCGGTTGATGAAGGAATTTCACGTGCAATATTTCAACTTCTTCGTCAACTGGCAGGCTTAAGGGTCCCAATCTTTTGCCACGATTTATTGGGTGCATCTTAATGTGAACGTCCCTGTTGCCCGAGGCTCTGACGCCGTCCAACAGAGAAGCAAGCAGCGAATCTCGATCGGTCGCCATGTAACTGCGCCTCTGGCCGTTAATGTACTGGATTGTGAATAACTGAGGATTTTGATTGTCACGAACCAAAGCAAACACATCGGACAGTGGCCTTAACGTGCAAATGTTATAAGTCTGCGGATCTCTTTCTAATAAACAAGTGTCTGAAAGACAGAGGGTTCTACGTTGAGCTTCTGAATGTCTCGATGAATTTTTCTGTACAGTGAATTCAGAAACGCTGGTTATATGCTCATCTCCGCTGAATTTTCCAAACCTCTGAGCAAAAAAGTCATCTAGCTTTATGGATTCCTTGGGTACTCTGATAATTATACCCAAATGGTTCATTGCCGTTTCAATCAATTTTTTCTTGATTTCTTCAATATACTGAGATGCAAACAAATGTAATCGTCCAAAGCCACCACAAACGACCACAAATCCATTTGTGTAGTCATTAACAGTCACAAGCCCTTCAAAATCCATGTAACAGTAACTAGCCAGTACCATGTTTGTTGCTGGATCCAATTGATCAAGACTGTGCGGTGTGATTTCTAACACTACAGGTAATCTTGTGTCAGACCAATGGTGCTTGTAAGCTTGAAATCTCTGGAAACGCACGATTTTTACAAACTCAAATCATTATAATAGGAACATTAACAAAAAACGAAAGTTATTCCAGTAATTGTCATTAAGGAAATATCAAGAGAAACATCAGATAAACGGTATTTACCAGTATGTCCTTTGGCTTCTCGGCAAACTGACTTTTGTACCTGAGAGCTTCAGTAAGTAAATGAGACCTGTACTCAGAGCTGAATTTCATTGTCTCAATTTTTCTCTCCTTGCGCATGGTTATGCTAAACTCATGAGATCCAACTTGGTTTTTATTTGTGGGCTGAATGCTAATGACGTCGGTGTACTCCCATTTATTTGTAACTTCCAAAGTGGTTGGGTTGTACGTTGTTATGCCCATGGATCCAATGGAAAAAATACGTTTGTACCTGAATGAGATGCAGAGAGTAAATTATGGTCCACGATGAGAAAGTATGGGTGATAAAGAAAAGCTGGTCCACTGACTTTCCCTTCCACGAGTGTTTGGTGACATGGAAGCACGCGACGTCCTGGTTGTCCTTTAAGGGCATCATCTTTCACGTCGTGGTGCATTTACTGGACTAAGCGAGGGGCACTTGCTCAGTAGTTGACTTGGCTATGGAGAAAAGCTTGTGCTTGTCAAGGAAGATACGTTGATCGCTGAAAAATGGCTCAACGAGATAAAAAGGAGGAAGAGGCGAAGGATTAGTCGGTGGGACGAGACAAACATCGGATCAGCCGGTCTGCGGTTGAATTGAGCTACTGTCACTTTCGCCACAACAATCCACAATCACAAAGAACAAAAACAATTTGAACAACAACACATCGGCGGCGGCGGCGACGACGAAGACCACGAGCAGCTGGATAAAGGAACAGCCATCACGTTTTAGACAAATCACAACTTAATTAACCGCTCCATGATATGATTTGGGCCTCTGATACACAGAAAAATGACTAATCCCGTCTGCTACTGCATGTGTGTATACAGTGTAATATACTTCATATTATTACTTAGCCAAGCCGATACGGGATTAAGTATGTACGTGTACCCTACGCCACTACGCCAGCGCATCAGCTTTCAGTAATCAGCACTATAATCACTAATCAGTGCCACCAGGAATTTAAAAAAGTGGCTAGAGTATCATATAAAATTGAGCCATACTGGTAGTGACGGCCCGCACACTGATGTGCTCTTGAGTATAATGCTCCGGTAAGCTTTAGCTTCGGGCTTTTGGGGGTGTTTCTCTCCAGAGACTGTATAGTACCCTATAATATAGGATGTTCGAGCCAACGAATCATTTCATTTTATTGCTCGTATAATAATTCGTAATGCCATATTTTTAGGCTTTAACAGCAGCGAATAAGCAAGTAAATACTTACCTACAGCCAACAATAGTCTATCAAGTATACAAAAATTATACTTAATTACTGGTAGGTTCTTGTTGTATGTTATACTTTACATTATTTGCTTTTGTTCCCATTACTTACAGCTTATAGCATTTAATAACTTTCTTTTATTCTCATAGCTACTCATTTTTTTGCAGCTCTTCTGTAACCTGCAATTATTGCAATGTATCGGTCAGCTGCAGTGCTAGACTCTCTTTCTCTGGAAGAACTTTTATAAGACAACAGTGCTTGTACATACAGTACTTATATTAATTCAAGTTATTGGAGCCACAGGTGTGTACTTGCATTTATTTAAACTTTCAAAGGAAACTTTTCATTCAAATATTATTTTTGTGTATTTGTTTAAGCAGTTAAATATGTACAGATGACAACAGGACGTTTGAAATTCAAGATTAAAAAATAACACCGATAAATAACAATTGTGAGCATTTAGGCAATTGTGAATATCTTGGCTCCAATATTTATTGGAGCTTTCCCAAAGCAATGGGTGAACATTCGGATGATGTTGACACAACAACCTTAGAAACCCAGGACTTTTCTACTGAACTTGCTGATCATCCACACATCATTGAATACATAAAAAAACTTGAGGAAAAATCCAAGTGTCAAAACGATATTATACAAGATTTAAATGAAAAATTAGCTAAATATGTAAGTACGTCAAATGTTAAATTGGTTTCTACTCTAGTTGCAATTATTTACTCGCTAGGAAAAGGAGGCCAAATCTTCTAAAAGTCACTATATCGATATTGAAACTCAAACGGATACTTTGGATTCTCATGAAACATCGTCATCACAAGGATGGATCACTGATAGTGAAAAAGAATCTAAAAGCATAGTGGAGCAAGTTACTCAAGTTGCAGAATCAGCTGTGTTACAAACAGGTTTTGTTTATGAACAGACTACTGGGTTATATTACCACTATGATACAGGATATTACTATGATCCGGTAACTCACTTTATTGAATTAAATTTTTGGTATTCCTAAAAGATAACTTTCGTCTTGTATTTTACTAATATCCATGTATATATTTCTAGAATTCCAAATTATACTACAATGGTAATACAGGAACATATTATTATTACAATGAAAAAAGTAAATCTTATGAATTTTATAGCCAAGTACCTAAAAATTCAAATGATCTAGTCAAGAAAGAAAAAAATAGAGATAAGGTGAAAAAAGCGGAAAAAAAGGATAGAGTGAGTGATTGTTATTCAGTTAAAAATGAATGTAACCAATCATTGGTACTAAACCATGTTATCACTACTTTTTTTATCTTACATGCATGATAATTTTCATAAATTACTTGGACAGAAAAAATCGAAAAAAGTAAAATTATCCAAGCAAAAAATCAAAGAAGAAAAAAGTGCATCAGACTCTGAAAAACACAAATGTTCTGATGATGACTCAGAAGAAGAGGAAGGGCAACTGCCTACCAGTTCTAGTGAAGATGAATCAAATGAAGAAACATGTTCCTCATCATACAGCAGCGACAATGAAACTGAAAAAAAAGAAGGTTACTCTATTTAGCCTATTGATTTGAAGCATGCAAATAATCTTTATGAGATTGAAGGATTTTTGTTGAGTACAACAATTAATTTACTTGCATTTAACAGATGAAGCAAAAAGTTATCCGCCCTGTATGAGGATAATTGTGAAAGAAACGAATCTACCGAAATTAAAAATAGGATACTTATTCGTTGTTACGTACATTGGCGGTTCCTTAGGAAGAGAAGGTGATCATTCAATAATCATACCAGACATCAATGTGAGCAAGGTATCATTTCGTGTACATAATTTTCACAATACAGTAACAATGTCAGCGATTCCGTGAACCAGTAGTGTTAAATAGTTGACCATAAACTTCTAGCATCACGCTAAACTGCAGTACAATGATTCAAAAAAGCTTTACGAAATAATTGATCTTGGATCGAGAAACGGAACTTTACTCAATGGTAAAAGACTTTCAGTTGCAAAAAATGAATCAGAACCCAGTGAAGTGGTTCACGGCTCCATATTACAGTTGGGCCAGACTAAACTTCTGTGTCACATACACAATGGCCATGACACATGTGGCCACTGTGAGCCAGGTCTTTTACAACTGGAATCCGTTATGGAGCAAACCAATGTCTCTTTGAAAACTCAATACGAAGAAGAGCTAAAACGTATAAAATCGAAATTTGGAATAGAAGGAGATAATTCGAAAATAGCAAGTAGCTTGGCTATTGGATATCAAGACAGAGCCCGATCAAGGCGAGACAATGCCGGTTCGTCCAATTATCACGAAAAAACTCAAACGAGCTCTTTGAATGAGTATGTTTTTTATATCATATTTATTTATATTTCCCTTCCTTTCAAGACACCCCAGCTTGTGGCTTTTACGGATATTTCCTATTACTTTTGCATGGAAGGGTGTTGAGATACCATATTTCTTTTACACCTTTTTAATTTTGCGTGAGCCTAAGTGCTAAACACACTTGACAACTCTGGCATCCATCTCAACGACGATTCTTTACTTTTCAAGGAATAAATGAAGTCCTAATTTGGGTTGATTAATTAAAAACTCACGGAGGAAAATGGGAACTACGATTTTGCACCTAATAATCATCTGAGCTGGCCAAAAAAAGCTCTTGATGTAAAGTTTCAGGCATTATCCGGAAAAATCCACTGATCCTTTTAAAAATCTGATTTTCGGCATCCTGGGTATTCTATTCTTTCGATCGAAAATATTTGAGAATAAAATCCTTTATAATTTTAGTCGGTAATTTAACCTATATGGGTTATATGAGGAAATTCAATTGTAATTTGGATTTTCGCGTAAAAAAAAAAAAAAAAAAAATTTTCGAGGCACACACTTAAACAAATTTTTTTGTCATTCTATATACCCTCAGAAACAAGGGAAAAATTGTGCAAGTACTTTCAGCTTTGTGAAATTATTATTTACTGTTTTTTACGCAATTATTTAAACAAATAAGACAATTTATGATTTGTTGCATCGAATAAATGTTTTTCTTGTAAATTGACGTATTCTAAGCATAAATGGTCTCTTGTGAGTTTTATAGAAAAAAGTTATGAATTTTCTAAATGATGATAACTTTTTATCCAAGTTGGTTGAAAAGCAAATCTTTTAACCGTAGAAAATACATAACTTTTTTTTACTGCATTTTTCGAAAAAGTTACAAGAGATCTTATATTCTTTGAATAAGTAGATCAACTCACACGAAAAAAATTTGTCTGGTGCATATTAAACAGTGTCACAAATGCTAAAGTGCTTGCACACAATTTTTCCCTTGTTACTGAGGGTGTATGGAATGAGAAAAAATCTTGTTCGAGTGTTTTTTTTTTGACGCGTAAATCCAAATTAGAATTGGATTTCCTTATATATTCGATCCCTCCTATATCTGCATGAATGGGGATGGGGTTTTGCGCGCCAACGACTAATAGCTATAAAATATCTCAAATATCTCAATTTTTTATGTTTTCGTTGATATGTCAATGAAAAAAAATATATCATGATACACTTGTTTTATTCGTTAAAGGTTGATATCAAAAGACAACATGGGTTTCAAAATGTTATTGAAAATGGGCTGGAAGGAAGGAAAATCTCTAGGAAAAAATGGCGACGGTATAACCGAACCAGTAAGTGCATTTTATTTCATTTGATTCACTAAGTATTTTGAGCTTGATATTAATACTTTATCGATAGCTGCGAAAAGGAACGTATTATCTCTGATTATTGGTTCTAAAAAACTCATCACATCTCATAATAATACAGAAAATTACATCTCTAATTCGTCATAAGCAAGCACCCAACGTTTGCAATATTAATACTCTGCATGCAGGTTTTTGAGATACTTATTTGGCGTGCGTATTTCGTTATCATTTTGAAAAACGTTTGTGTTTTGAAAAATTTGTAAGGCGATTGAACATTTTTTAAGATCAACGTTTTTTTCAATTGCATGAGATAATGCGTTTTTTGAAAGAATTAGTGAGATAAACATATTATTACTACAATTTGTCGGATATTTTTTTCAAGTATAATGACGTTATACTATACATATGTTTATTAAAATGGCAATGCATTTTTGAAACAAACGTTTTAAAGGCCTGCGTCTCCCTATTATCATGCACCACACTTGAGAACATATTACGAAATATTAGTATTTTTATTGTTGCAACTATTCATATTATCAATCGTAAATGATGGATTATTAGATTGCGTAATTTTTGTTCCTCATATTATAATATACTTATACTATTATACACTTATAACTTCAAGCACGCTATACGCGCACTTCTTTAAAACATTTTAATTCGCATAGATTTGCACAAGTCATAATAGATTTGTTCAACTTACTCTCTAGCTATAGAGACTGGACAGGAAAAAATACATACAGATGTACTTTTGTTAAAAAAGTGGATACGTATCGATAGAAAAAAGTTGTGATTTCCATATTTTCTAATTTTAAGCAGCTTAAAAATGTTGAACGCATAGGTAAATTAATAATTGAGATATTTGTTCTATACTGAGACAGATCGGCGGATATGAGTACCATACAATTAAATATAAACATAGAGGAGATTTTGATTTTTTCACCAAAGTTGCGTTTATACGTTCAATCAATTAAATATTTATTTTATCCTAACTATGAGCGTATAGCGCGAGGATTGCTTTTTATTTGCCCACCTGAGCTCATGTACATGTTTGTATACACGGTGAAAGAGAACGTGTACTACTGTAAGTCGCTGAGTTAATAAAATGTGGGTACTTTTAGCTTTCTGCGATGAAAAAAAAAAATTCATATTATGCAGAAAGTAAAGATGTGATTACCAAAAATTAGGCGAGATAATTGCGGTAGCTATACATACATCTTAAAAAACAAAAAATTACAGCAATCAACATTGAACTATTTTTTACCGCCACTATTAGTATAATAATTTTACGAAGTATGCTACCAAGGTCCCCAGTTCATCTAGCATGTACTCTGTATTTTTTACACATTTTCTTACACATAAATCGGTAAATTTGTGGGTTCGACCTAAAGAGTGACAATCGCGTCATTCAATAAATGACCAATATTCCCTGCATATGGAGAGAAAAAAACTTGCAAGGTACTCCCCTATTATTCTTATACATCTAAAGTCGATTGCGTCATGAGCAGAACTGCGTAACGAACGACGAGACAATAAATGCTATACGAAGCACGGACTGTATTATATTTAATACATAATGTACATGGGTAGGGTAATAAATGGGTATTTTCCAAAGGCGTACTTTGCGTTTCACCTTCGACGTCGTTCTCTATATAATACGGCATAAAACAATACAGGCGCCGGTACTGCATACCCAGCGCGTATTATTATCTGACTTTATAATTATTTGTATTTGCCCGACATTCATCTGCTGCTGCACTCCAGACAGTCCAGACACTCCAGACTCCAGGCCAAACTTTAGCGTCGGGGAACGCGCGCAGACATCATCGGGCGCTTCAGAGCTTTTGCCCGACAGACTTGTTTTTTTTTTTTGCGCGCGCCAGTTAGCCTTTTGTCGCTTTTTCAAATGCATTTAAAAAATATGTAATGTATACAATAAATTATTGAAAAGACAAATGCAGACAGAATATAATTTATTCATGGATATGCAGCCGTATGCAGCGTGTGAGTTGTATATTTGTATACAACGGTTTTAATAACGATAATAATAAGTACGCGCCGCTATTGTGACGTGTCCACAATGTGCGGCGCGGCGCGTTACTTGAAAAGTCCGGCTAAAACTAGAGAACTGCACAAGTCGTCTGGAGCTATTGATGTTGTGACTGCATGCGCGTATTATGCTTGGCTTTGATAAAAGCGACCGTCGGTGTCTGGTCTATGTGCACTACTATGCCATACTCATTACCCATATACCCACCCATGCTTGCAATCGGTATACATTGCATATGCGTGTACCCTATATACACCCCACAATAGATGCAGTACTCCGCCAGTCTGCTGGATGCATTAGTCGTCTCGTTTGTTTAATGTATATGTATACATACGCGTGCATAAAGCATAATATAAATATACGCTTGACATGACTCGAACCGTCAATACGGCTATTATATATCATCATACATTATACACTTACTTACAGCCGGCGGCTAGTCGGCGTCGCCGGTGAAACTCGGCCACTCGTTCATCAATCAATTGACTTGTGCGTCTCGCCGAGATCTTTGCGCTATATTACACAAATAAACTGTCTGGCGTGTAATATGCGCATCATGCATTGTATACTTCTTCCTTTTCTGTTCCAGGAATTCTGTAATTCAATTTTACTAATAGCGTTTAAAAATTACATGTAATCCAATTAGCAAACACTTTTTTTTTTTTTTTTTTTTTTTTTTTTTTTTAAATAACAATCCTGTTCAAAAGTATGATGCGAGTAAAATATCTGGATGATTTTGATGATGATTTGAAAATTGTTACTGGATCGTTTGAAATTATTAAACGATTACTTTTCTTCTTCTTTACTGTTTTCAATTAAAAATATGCACTGTTGACATTATCAGGTGCCGCTGCACTCAAATGTCGATGGAGCCGAACTGAGCGCGAGTGCTTGTATCTATAAAGTCAATGTCGATCCCAACGCAAAGAAGAAACAAGACATCAGGAGGAAGACTCAACAGCGCTTCGACGACGTCGTCGGTAAATAAAACGGATATTAACAGGTTGGGTGTACCATACTAATACTTATAAGTCTCATACTGATTCAAATTTACAAAGTAAACCGAAAATAAATAAATCATCGCTGCTGTTAAAATGTGTACAGATATGCGAATATTGTAATGATGTCGATAATCTTACAATGTTAATTATTATTGTGTTTAATAAACATGTTGAACAACTTGATAATGTTTTAAGAATGATGTAAGATAGAAAATAAAAAGACTTGAAACTTTTTTTACAATAATTCCAAAGCTCGCGATTTCTTTCCCACAAAATTTATTCTTGTTCTTCTTACACAATTATGTCTATGAGCGGGAATTTTCAGTTGACAAAATATCTCGCGAAACATTCCGAAAACTGCGCAAGTATGCATAAAACATATCGAAAGGCTTGGGAAAGGAAAGCGCAAGCTCGAATTTTTTGGGGAAAAAGCTCTGTATCGAAAAATGAAGTTTTTTTTTCCACCTCTGTAGCCTCACAACTGCTAGGCGCAAATATTTTTTACTCAAAATTGCTTGCTCTTTGCATATAAAAAAGAATGTTTTGCTTTTTTTCCAAAATATCGCTTTCCTTTTTAGAGGCATTAAAAACTCACTATAAGGACTAATTGACGATGCGATCGTTGTCATTTTTGTTTGTTTGTATAATTAGCATAGGTACGAAATAGTACGATTGTTACAGTGGCGCACGCGAATACACAAATGAGTACCAAGTATTAAGTGCGCGTACTCTCTCGGCTCTCGAGAAAAGTGCTCCACAGCAGAATATAGACTAATGATTCTGTCTGAGAGGGAAATTGATATGCATGTATACATCTGCGGGGGGCTTGGACCGGCAAGGAATACACAAGGATATTATGCAAGAAGAAAGAGGAGATAAAGCCCACGAAAATGGATGCAGAGTATGAGTGTAGTGCGCCGCGGGGAAGAAGGAAAAAAGCGAGCGAGAGGATTGCGATTCGAGAGCCATTGTGGCTCGAGTGTGGATGCGAATTGTGCAGAAGAATCGAGAGCTCTTTAACGTTGCCTCGCTACTCTCTTTTCCTTCCTCCACCGAGAGCTGTTGCTTTTCTCGTCCTTGGGTGATTTTATTTTTACAGATAACATGGAAACCAACGCGCGCCGATTTTAGATCGAATTTACCGAGACAACGGACGATCGGCCGATCGATCGACAGATTCGTTTTTCCAACGAGCCTGCGAGCTCGATTTCACGCGTAAAAGGGAAGAAAAATATCCAAACGCACGGATGAAACACGCCGTGGAAAGAAAAAAAAAAAAAAAAAAAAAAAAAAAAAAAAAAAAAAAAAAAAAAAAAAAAAAAAAAAAAACAAAAAAAACAAAAAA
>JAPYYV010007623.1:0-13253 GCA_030522625.1 Copidosoma aretas | reverse complement strand
TGTTTAAATTTTATAATGACTGCACCTACCGTTTTACAGATATAAAGTTTCAAAGTTGGACTCTTTAATATGGGAAGTATAGGGTCACCCCTCGAAAAAAAGACTTTGTTATCAATGTAAAAAAATCGCTCCATGGATTATTTGAAACAACTCTAATGTTATTTTTGATACCTTTAGGATTTAAATACCAAAATTTTAGATCATTAAGACGTGCCGTTTTTTAAATATCCTAATATTGATATGATTTGCTATGCTTTTTGTATATCTGTATAGTGATCAGGTTGTTCTTAACTTTTTAGACTTTATTGAAATTTTATAATATTTCTTGTGACATCTGTTATTTTATTTATGAGTTATTTGGATATTTTAATTGCAATTAGCATGGGTAAACAATAATTGACATGCAAAATATCAATTATCTATAAATTCATATGGGTTAAAAACGACTGCTCGAGAACAACTATACCTTAAATATAGGTTATATCAATCCAAACAAATCGATTTTTTCATCGTGAGTGAAATCAAATTTTTGACAGTTTATCACAATCTAGTAACAATAGAAATCTAAAATTTTTCGCGTTAATCGCGAATATCATGAAATTCATTTCAAACTATTACTAGTTTTTCATACAGTTAGCGATGAATAGTATCTTTGAAATAATTTAATTTTTTTTGGTGTAAATTTCTGTATGTAATAGTAGATAATAAATAAATCAGTTTTTATAGTAAAAGTGTAAAAATGATGTTAGGACAGTTGCACGTAATGTACACAATCAGTTGACCATGTACCCAATGTGCGTTTTTCTTTTTTTTTTTTGTTTAATCGCCAGGTGTTGCTGATAAAATCTGTCGCGCCGCCGTCCCCGCAGTTGAAATTTTTTTTTTTGGTCCTCATAATGGGAAATATTTTTTTCCATAAAATATAGGTATTCAAGATAAAACATATCCACATACCAACTGCCCATGTAAATTAACAAAGTCGTGAGAATTAAGTGAAAAAAAAAAAATTAATCTTTGCTCGAAAGGGTTGTAAAACATTCATTTTTTTTTAATTTAGGAACAAATTAAACCTTTTTAATGGAAAAAGTCCGGTGAAGATTGCACTTGAATTGTTGATAATATTCAGCGTTTATTTGCAGCTTATTTTACCATTAAACAATTGCGAAAATGGATATACTGTAAATGAGAGATGTAAAGTACAACTCTTCCCGAACAAAATGAGCTCCCGTTAGACACTGTAAGATGGTGCCCGAGGCAATAAATTAATTTAGAAAATATCGCTTTTTTAATAAACAATTGCAATTGTGCAAAAACGGTTGAACGTACAATTTCCATTTTTAGAGGACTTCGTGTACCATACAGGAGCTACAATTTCAGACCAGTTTAAGATAATATAGATCAATTGTTTATTAATCATAATCAAATTAAAAAAACCTCTATTTAACCAGATTTTGCAATTTACAAGTAAACTAAAAAATGGATTTTGAACCAACCTGGCTCATGTTGTAGGTATTTAAGATAGCAACAATTACTTACATAGGCACTTTTTAGTACAATCAGCAGGAAAAAAACTACAACCAAAAAAGCACGTTTCTCCACCATAATGGCTCTCAAAAAATATCTTCCAAATAAATTCAGTTGTCCTAAACTATGCACGATTAATTCTGACTACCCAAGGATTCCAAATCAATTGACAAACTAAATCCCTCACTTCTTTTTTTTAACAGGGGTCTAGACGTCTTTTTTTACTGGTATATTACCCTAAATAAAAAATTCCAACAGGGATCGATTCAGAATAATTAGCTTTACACACTATTTTCCGGAAATGCCACGGTGATGTATTACCCTGAATATATATATCTTCACTACTTTTATTTGAGAACTTTACAATTAGTTTTACACTGTGTTAATGAATTAATAAAACGTTTATGGTATAATACTTCAATGAATGAAGATAACTGCTCTCGATAAGTGTCAGTGGACTACTCAATAACTACTAAACCACACTTGATGAGCGGTGGTAGGCTACTAAACTAAAACGTGGATGCAATATATAAGATGTTGTGGACTTCGTTCTCGCTTTGGTTGTGTTTCGACATTTAATTCAAATCGCAACGAGTCACGAAGTACCAAGTCAGCATTGTTCAGGAACGACTTTGATTTCCTAGTAAAACTATGAATAAAATATTTTTATTCCAATCATTTATCGTTATTTCCTGGAACATTGTATTATCTCTCAATTGATGTTATACTATTTTATCTTTTAATCAGGAAATCAAAGTTGTCACTTAACAAGCTTTGTTATGGACGAAAAATTGATAGATTGCTCGTAAAGTTGATAGATTGCTTTCGGTCGTGTGTCACTTTATGACTACTGTGAGCCTTTCATGATTATACACCGGCGCATCTGTTTAGGGCGGTCCGACTGCGTTCGTGAGCCTAACTTAGGTATTACTTCTTTCAAAAGTATTTTTTTTTATCTCTTTATGTATGTACGTATAATAAGTGTTAGTTTGCTTTTTTATATACTCAGTCTCGTTTAAAGTTTCGATTAAAAACTCTTTTTCCAGAACTTCCAGTAATTATTTTGATCAATAACTATTAAATCTGGTTCTGATGAACTATAGTCTGCTCATACTCTTTTCTCTAGATTAGCGAAAAGATTGCCGATTTTCTAGGTTGAACGATGGTGAACCTCTTTTTCTTCTTTCATTGATTTTTTTCTTTTGACGGTAATGGTAACAAGGGTTGTTTGTAGATAGAGTGCATAGTTGATGAAAATAATTTCCATGTGTAATTATCGTTATTCGCCGATGTCACAAATGTTAATCAAAGTGAATAATAATATTCCGTAATCTTAATTTTTACGTTTTACACTTCCTTTGAAATCCTCTAATCTCATTCGTGTTTGTCATCCTTTAAGGATTATATTTTTTCGTTTTTACTTAATTATTTTTCCTTTTTCTTTGTAACAACGTAATGTTTTTGTAATAATAATAGACGCTTCTTTTTGTACGTGTAAGTTACCTTGTGTTACCAAATTTTTTTGCTACTATCGTTATTACAGTACTATGCGTCTTTTAATTAATTTTGTATTGCAGTACTATCACTAGATTTTGCTTTTGCCTTCTAGTATTGTGTCTTTTGAAATTTTTTTTTTTTAGTGCTTTGACTCTTTGTTATTATTTCATGCAAGAAATAATGATGTAAACTGTCAGAATCAAAATGATTAGAGGGTTGTCCAAGGACCGCGAGATATTTGTTTGAAGCTTAGTTTTTCGGTTGCTGGGTTAGTTATCCTACATTATTTCTTATCTTGTTTAATAATAATCATTTAGTCATCTATTTTTCCGTCGGTGTTCTTAGGTGCGGCTTTTAGTATACAAGCTTTCTTTATTTTATCTACGTGGGAAACTCTTACTTCGCCCTCTCTTTGCAGTTTTACGTTTTTCTTTCCGTAATCAATGCCCGTTATTTGATAAGGGCCCTCGTATTGATTGTCGTATTTACCTTTTGTTGGTTCCCTTAATAAATATATCATTTCTCCTTCCAAGAATTATGTTGTATTTAGCTTTTGATTGTAGTAGTACTTTGATCGATATTTTGCATGTACTTGATTCATTGCAGCTGTGGTTCTCATTTCCGTTATCGTCGTCACTAGTTCTTTTATGTAGTCGTCCGTCGTTTGGGTATCAGATCGCTAAATTTAAAGCTATACGGTGTTCTTGCTCTTTGGCCGAATAAGAGCTCGTGCGGCGAGTATCCCGCACTCTCAAGCTCCTTCGTGTTGTATGAGTGCATACACATAGGTAGATGTTCATCCCAATGATCATTTTGCTGTACGTACGCTTTTATATATTCCGTAAGTGTATGATGCATTCTTTCGATGGTACCGTTCGTTTGGGGGTGATATGTCGTGCTGCCTATATTATCAATTTTAAAGTTTTGCTAGCTCCTCCATGCTTTTATTCATAAAGTGGGTGCTCCGATCCGACATTAGATGCTCTGGTGGCCCGAAATATGCTATACATTTCTCCGTTATGGCTCTCACGGTTTCCTCAGCAGTCGCTCTCTTCACAGGTGCAAGGACGATGAATTTTGTGAGCCAATCTTGCATGGATAGAATATGTGTGTACTGATTTGGCGTGGTTTTGTTAATTGGTCCGTAAAAGTCTATGGACATTTTTTACAATAGTCTGCTTGAAGTATCTGAAATAAACACGGCTTGCTTTGTTTTAACACAAACAAGTTGTTTGGATTAGCAAGATGGGCATCCCAAGACAACTTGACTTACATCTAGGCGCATGTTTCTCCAATAGTAGTCTTTCGCGATCCTATTATAAGTTTCATTTACTCCCCAGTGTCCAGCTACTGCCGTTTTGTGGTATTCCCTGTCGATTTTAAGCCTTAGGTTTGTTAGTGGGATCACTAGCGCGTTCGTAAAGAGTACTGCTACCAAACTAATACCTTTAAATACTTCCTCAAATGTATCGATAAAGTACCCCCCATCGGGTTGGATTAAGGATTGCTAGATCTCTACCAGTTCCAACCGTCAGAAACGCTATGTCCTCTACATACTTAAACGGGTGCCCCTCGACTTTATTTAGTTTTTGTAGTGGAGGTGAGTTTTCCCTTTTTTTTTGGTGCCCATGGTGACATTTCTGTCTGTAAACGTGTCCTTCAGACTCTATATTTTTCCAACGTCTTGGTCGGTTTGCCTTGTACGTCATGTCGTTTGATATCAACCATTACTTGTGCACGTAATTCTTCTGACCTACCCTCTAATAGGTCGTCTATATTTGGCTTTTTTTCAGCTTCCATACCTGGCGTGGTGGTATGCTTTATTTTTGTAGTTTCTGAAAGTTTTTCGACCTCACGTCTTTGATCTTTTGTGTCTTCTACCGCGTTCGAGTTTGAAGTTTGTGGCGTATCGCAGTTGGCAATTATTATTCCTTTTGAAGGCTTCAATGTTTGTGGTGTATCCGAGAACTGCTGTTTTTGTCGGTGCACGCTGTTGAGCTGTCTCTTACGTATTTTTCGCAACTTGTCCCTCGTCTGTACTACTGCCGCTGTACTTGTTGTTTTCACTCCTTTTTAAAATCCTGGTTCTTTAATTATGTTACCCAGATTTCCGTCAGTTTGTCCCTGCAAAATGACTTTATCTCCCGGCGTGGTTGTTAATGCTGCAGCTTTCTTCCTTTCTTCATTATTTATCTTGCGTACTATATCTTTTTTTGTACGCCTTTGTGATCTCAGTGGGCGCTCTTGATGATTTGGTTCCTCTGATTCTGAGTCTGCCTCACCTTCAACCTGCCCATCGATGCTTGTATCTGATTCATTCTCGTTGGACCCGTCGTAGTCTTGTTTTTTCTTTTGAACTTTATCGTTTGAACTTTCTGATTCTGAGCAGCAAATATTTACTTCTTTAGGCTTACCCTGAATCCTTTTTCTGAAAGTTGCGCGTAATTTAAATACTCGCGCTGGCTGTCCGCCGCTATCGGCTAGTCCTTCTTTCCCTCGTTTGTCTGCTAGTTGATACAATTCTTGACGCGACCGCTTGGTGTTCACTTCCCCTTCTCTCAGTACTGGATTGCGGGAGAGAGCGCCTGGCACTCTGTTGGATACGCCCGGGCGATATACTACGTCGAACTCGTATCCTTTTAGCTCTGCTTTTAGCCTATGGAATCGAATGTCGGGTTTTTGGGACGGATGGTAGTGTTTTAATGGTTCATGGTCTGTAACGACGGTGAATTTACGCTCATACAGATATGATCTCAAGTGCTCTTTCGCAAACACGATCGCTAGCAGTTCTTTATCATAGGTAGCATAGCGCAGTTCACTACCCCGTAGACAACGGAAGGCATACTCGCACGGCTGGTCTTTTCCAAGCTCGCCTTGGCTCAATATTGCGTCTATTGCGTAATCTGACGCATCAGTTGTTACAATGATTAGGCTTATCTAAGTCGGTTGATGCAAGAACCGGCCCACTACATAATGCATCCACGAGTGTCTTAAAGGCTTGCTCTTGCTGTTCATCCCATTTGAACTCTTTTTATTTTTTTGAGAGTTTGAAGAGCGGCTGAGCAATTTTTCCATAATCTTGGATAAATCTCCTGTAAATTACAGGCTGTAATACGAGACGAATCCAAGGATTTGTTTTACTTTTTTCGCATTTGTAGGTTTTGGGTATTTTCTTGCGGCCTCGATTTTCTTTGGTTCCGTTTTTATTTCTCCCTCACCGACAATGTGCCCCAGAACTTTTGTCTCACGTTTTAAAAATTGGCATTTTTTTGGCTCAATAGTCAAACTAGCCTCGCTCAGTCGTTTTAAAGTCTCATAAAGCGTTTTTGGTGCTCCTTGAGATTCGGAGCGAATACCATAATATCATTCATATAAACCTTCAGTTTTTATCCTTGCAATCCTGCCAAGGCGAGACTCATTGCTCTGAATAATATATTCGGGGAGTCCGTGCACCTCATCGGCATTCTTGGTAGTGTCCATCTGGCCCGGAGATAGCCGTTTTGTGTGCGTCGTCTTTGTGAATTCCTATTTGAAAAAATCCTTGTTTCAAATCCACGACTGTGATAAAACGGGCTGTTGCCAGAGGCTCGAGTATATCACTCTGGAACGGCAAGGGATGGCAGCTCCCAATAGTGATTTCATTCAGCTGTCTAAAGTCAGTGACTACTCGCCAACGCTTCTCGCCGTCTGGCCCTGCTTTTTTGGGAAATATTCACATGTTCGAATTATATGGAGACTTCGATGGCTCAACTATATCCTGCTCGAGTAACTTGTCTATTTCTATCTTTAATTGTTCTCTTAACACTGGCCGGTATCTATAGCGTGTCGCCGTCACAGGCTTATCCGACGTTGTCCTAATAAGATGCTTTAATATTTATTTTTATTTATATATTTCTTACTCCGTCCCTTTTGGGTTTGAAGGGCTTCTGTTATGTAAGTTTTCTTTATCTACATAAACGGTATACATGTATTATATACTCCAATATTTCAGAAACATATAAATTTTAATATAATTTAATAAGTATCAACAACCTTAAAGTCCTATATACATATATATACATATATAAATATGTGTGTGTGTGTGTCTGGCTGTAGTCAGGCACAGAGCTAAGCGTACCAGCTCCCTCGAAAGCTATTTTGACTCACTAAGTTAGGTCAGCGATTAAACTCGCTGCAAGAGTCATGTTTATGCGACTTTTAAGTTTTTACTAGATAAGAAGTCGAGTAATTCTTAAGCAACTTGAGTCTCGATATTTATTTTCAGCTTTGAAACTTTACTATAAACATAAGTGACTTTTAACCCTTCCATATCCTACGTTAAGATATCACGGATTGATAGCATACGAATCTATACTATATTTTTTAGGCGTGGGTTCAAATCTCACTCGAAGCACTATTTTTCAGTTTTTTTTCTATTTTGACTATCGTTTTAATTTTGTATTTTTCATATTATAATTACGTTGAACAAAAATTTCATGTACAAAACTTTTTCGCTGGATTCATTAATAACTATATTGTAACCAAAATTCCTTGCACATTCTTTTGCCTATGCTTATGCGTTTATTTGACCAATTTTTGATTTGTTAATTGTTAAAATATGGAGTAAATTTTTGTTAAGTGTTGAATACTTGTGGAAGTGTTATTGTGAAATTCCGGCGGAGAAATGACGTAATAAAATGCGGTCAGAGCTGAGTGGCCGAATTCCAACCTACCCATTATAACGCGTACTGAATTTCCCATGTTTGGCCAGTTTGTCAGTGCTCACAGAAGAGTAAAGATGCAAGAAATAATAAATAAATATCAAAATAAATCCTTCCAAACCCTTCATTTTAACATATTAGCAAGAGCTCGTGTCTGTATTAAAAAAAGGTCTCAAATACAGATAAATAAATAAATTAATAAAGGCAAACTTTAGTAAGTATATTGGAAAACTTACTAATGGGTTAAAATATTGGTTTTTAGAAGGTAAAGATACAATGTGGAAATATTTGGTTACAAAAGAAGGATTAGTGGTATTTTTGTGCATCTTCAAAGTAAAATTAGTGTTCAAGTTTTTGCCCATTGGCGAATTAATAAAATCATGCAGAAGTACTGAAAAGAAAGATAAGGCAAATTCAGCAACGAAAGAAAAGTTAATTAAAAACATTGTCTCGTACGTATGATAAGGTAAAATTTATGATTTATTAAAATCAAACGATCTAAGGAAAACGATAAAGCAGATTACAGAAAATCATCTAGAAATACAATGTAAAGAACAAGAAGCAGAATTAAATAGAGAGATGGTCAATAACGACTTAGTTAAACCTGAAGTTTTTGATGGTAAAGTATAGTATTTGGAAAAAGAGAATACAACTATTTCTGAAATGGAACAAAATGTGATGAACCGGCAACAAGAGAAAAACTGAATAATGATAAAAAAGAATAATGGAAAGACAATAATTTAAAATCAATGAATTTTATTTATTGTAGCATCACAAACCATCAATCAGAATTTGTGAGTGAGAAAAATACAACTTTTGAAATTATGATGCAATTAGACGAATTATACTTGGGAGAATCATCGGCTCTACAAATATTTATTATGAATAGATTAGATAAAATAAAGTTAGAAGATTTTGAAAACTCAAGCTTGTTTTCACGGAATTGAAAAAGATAATTAATGAATTAAAGAATGCAGATGAGAAATTTGATGAGCGTGAAAAGTTAAACTATATGTTGAGAAGGCTACCATATTTATTAAGTTATTTTTGAGACTTAGTAGATGTATTGCAAGAAACAGAGAGAAACTGTGAATTCAAAAAATAAAATTAGCATGTAGGAAAGCAGAAATGCAGATTACAACAGAATTAAAAAATCTATTGTATTCAAGGCTCAAAAAAGTGAAGATAAAAATAGCTTTGTATGTATGTATGTATGTATCTTTATTTCGGCCACGGGGCAGAGCCCTATCTGGCCATCATCAGTACGTGAGCAATGTGGTTATACAAGTGACGTAATACAATATATAATACAAAGATGATTAAGTTGAAATTATAATAATAAAAAATAAAATAAAAAATAAATTGTAAATGTTGAAGCACTTATTAGTGCCAAGTGAAGAAATCTAAATAAAATCAAAAATTAAATAAAAAAGATTTTGGTCAACAATGGGCTAATGTAAATGTGATTAACTGAAAATATCAAAGTGGTGAAAAGTGGCTCTAAAGTTCCGGCACAGAGATATCGGACTAAGATGTATTTCATCAAGCTGATAACCACAAGTCCAGCGCTGCGGTGTGGTAATTAGTTCCATCAAAGAGCACTCCAGGAATCGCAACGACGTTTCAAGTTCCGCACAATTATCCATCACCAGAGCAACCACTTGAAACGTAGGGGGATCTTCTTGGTTTTTCATTTTTTTCTGCTGTTACCCCTGCTGCTGTCTATGTTTTCAATCAGAGTTGTCGATATTGCGCAGTCTTTGAAGCAATAGTCTTCGCATAACTGGAAAGTTCTCAGTCCTAAAAGCTGGGACGGAGGGAATGCTGTTCAACAGCTCAGAGGCCCTGATTGCGAATGAGTTGTTATAAAACCGCGTAGGTCCCGGCTTGAAAGTTAATGCAGTCGGATGGATTCGATTTGAGCTCCTGACTGCAATCTCCGAGGTCAAAGTAAATCTAGCCCTTAGCGAACTCGGGCGACCCGTGGCCAATATGCGAAACGCGAGTGTCCCCAAAAGTAAGTCGCGGCGAAGCACTGGAGTGAGCCAATCAAGAGCAATACGATACGGCGTGACATGCATTTGCGCACGAATAAAGCCATACACGAACCCGACGCAAGCAGTCAGAGCTCGATGAAGCCTTAGTTCCTAGGTCTTATCGATGTCCGAGAAAACCGCGCTGCCATAATCAACGTGTGGCAAAATTAGAGACTCTATCAGAGACTTGCAAAGTCCGAAGGAGAGTGCGTGTCTGTTAAATTGCAATGTTTGGAGTGCTCTGTGAACCCTCTGAATTATGAGAGTAATACGTCGACTCCAATCTAGCGTTGGGGTAAGACGCAGGCCAAGGCTCACAATCTCAGAGGAGAAGGGCACATCGAGCCTCTCCACCCTCAGTTGAGTTACAGATGAACAGTCAAGCGCCCTAATGATGCCCTGACTACCCAGCAGCATCACTCTGGTTTTTTCAGGCTGAATAGCGAGTTCATTTTCACGTGTCCAAGCCTATACGGATCCTATGTCCTCCTGGACCAGCCGTAATCGGTGATCAACCTGGTCTGGTAGTGTAGTCGGTCGTATCTGTAGGTCTTCGGTAAAGAGCTCGTGTTTGGTGTAACGCAAAACGGAAGGCAAGTCGTTTATGTACACCAAGAACAGTATAGGACCCAGAACGCTGCCCTGTGAAACAACAGCCGTCATTGCTAGAGGCTTGGAGTAACCGCCTACGCCATCGACAACCGACTGAGAGCGACCAGAGAGGTACGATGCAAACCAAGTCAGCGATGAGTCCGCGCAGCCCAAGCGTTTTAACTTGCTCAAGAGGATTGTATGATTTATACGATCAAAAGCTTTCGACATATCAAACTGGACCAATATTGTTATCAGACCACTGCACGACGCCTTCCGGACCGACTCAGTGATGCTGAGCACCGCTGTTTGAGTACTGTAGTCCCTTCGATAGTCAGCCTGGTGTTCATCCAGCAGTGATCTAGATTCAAGAAATCCCAAGAGCTGTTGGTGGACAATTCTCTTCATGGCCTTCGATAATTCTGGCAGGGCAGAAACAAGACTCGCCGGTGACGGTGTCAGATCCAAGACCCTCCCCGTCAGGTCCCGTGAAAATTTCGCATAGTGCTCGTTTAATCTATCCAGGGAGAAATGCCTAGTAGGGCATGGTTTCACGTCGACAGAAAATCTCATTTAGCGCAGCACCGTCCACCTCGTTGCTGGAGACACTGCACTGCCTAGTTGCCCTAAATAATATGACTCTCTCGATGTGTCCAGAGCGTTACGACCCCGAGCCCGAATCCGTCAGAAACTATCAAAATCTGCCGCAATATCTGATCGCAGGAAAGTCCTACACATGTGGTCCCTCAACACCATAAGCCGCCGAATAGTAGCATCAACCCACGACTTTCTGCGACCACCCTCTCTGACAGGGCGAAGCGGGGCATGGACGTCAAAAGACTCAATAATGCTGATACTGAGAGTTGACAGTAGACTATCAACTTCCTGGGCAGAGAAGTTCCAACGAAGGCCACTCAAAAGGGAGACAAATGTGGTAGCAAGCAGGTCAGACCTTACAAAGCGCAATGGTCTAGCGAGTTTTCGCTTGGGCGGAGCCGGGCGAGGGAGCGACAGAAGCACCTCCGTCCAATCGTGGCCTACGGAAAACGAAACATCAGACTTTGCGTACTCTATAAGAATAGTTAAATCGCTATATAGGAAACGATCAGACCATGTGTGCGTCATTTTGCTTAGGGTAAGGTGCCTTTGGACGCTTGTAGACGACAGCAAGTAGAAGCATATGGATAGGCAGCACTATCTTTACAGCAAGATACTCGACTTGATTTTTAAAAACTGGCGATGAAAAAAATACACGATGGTAAGTCAATTGCTTGGAAATATAAATAGCCACTCCACCCCCACCCTTTCCAAGACGATCGTTTCGCATCGATGTGAATCCTTATAGGGACACTTTTTTGTCAGTGTCGCACTTCTTCAACCAAGTTTCAGTTATTGCTATGACATCATATGAATTTTTAGCGATCATTTGCTCCAGATGACGGATGTAGTTAGTCAACCCATATATATTTACATGTGCAATGCAGATGCGACTCACAGTTGCAGTCCGAGGCTGTAGGCAGCCCATTGTTAAGGGTGGAACTCTGCCTGTGTGTCCCCAGGGGGCACTGATGCAGCCGCAGTGCCAAGCCACCCCCAGCGCTGTCACCAGACTCTCGCAGGTGATTATCGATGCACGCTATGTCGCTTGTGGAGCAAACTGGCAGAAGCGGTGAACCGCGATGATGCCGCATGAAAACTCTTTGGCCACGAACCACCGGACGCGCCATTCTCGCCTCAATAGAAGCTGACAAGGCAACCTTCCATAAGTCATAAATGGGCTTGGGCCACATTGGTTTAAAGGACAAGTAACGACTTCCGCCCATGCCAAAAATTTCACGCTCACTTAGCCCACAATATTGGTGGCCAAATGGGACAAGTAATCGCGTGTCGAAGGTTAAGAAAATCGTATAACTATGGACTGCACGCGCTGATCAGGCAAACGACTGGCCGATGACCGGGAGGCTCTGCTGGACCGTGGCTGCCACCTCCTCAGCCCAATTACGGAGTTATAAATAAGTGGCTGGCTTATTACTGCGAAGAGACACCTTAAGAGGTCCTGGGCAGAGAGAGCCAGTACATCGGCTGACAGACCCAATACGAGGAGCTCGCCGTCATCTTCGACTGACCCAGCAACAGCACGAACATGATCCCCGCCCGCACCTACAAATGAAACGGCAGCTTCAGACCGTGCCGGTACAAGTCGACACGACCCACCAGTAACGCATGACTCGCCTAGATGTCAGCCAACCGGGACGCGACCCCGTCAATCCTCTCCGTGTTTTTATGGAAGTCGCCCACACAGTCATCAAGCCTCACGGTCAAGCCAGAGATGAGATCGCTGTTGCACTCCATGCGCCTAGTCGTGTCAGCCACAGCACCAAGAGAGCTTGAGAGCCCACCGAGGCGCTCGTCATTCAACCGCGACCAATTCAAGAATCACGCAGGCGGCACGTCGTCGTCACGCCAAGAAACCTCGGAGCCAGCAGCAGCAGCTCCTCCATGTTTGGCAGGTACATTATCTGTTTGGAATGCGGCTGCACGGGGGGCGACGTGGACGTTCTGGGGCGCTTTCCCACGCTGCTTGTCGTTGCAGCAACCAAGCCGAACAATGAGCTTGTGAAGAGTGGCGCGGCCGATACCGCAGGCGATGTCACGCACAATGTAAAACACATCTCCGTCGAGCCATCGAGCACTGAAAAACTGTTGCTAACTACTCTCTCAAAAGTAAGCCAATTCACCGGAGAAATTGGTGACGCCGCACAATGGGAAATTTCGACTTTTTTTTGTTCAAAACCTAATATCTCTTGAACGAAAATAGCTAGACCGATGATTTTTTTTGGAAAATGAAGGTATGTTAATGCGGCATAGAGGAAAATTATAGAGAACAGCGTCAGACCTTTACATA
>JAPYYV010007622.1:1134-14387 GCA_030522625.1 Copidosoma aretas | reverse complement strand
AGGCTGGTGCGCCCTCGGTAGGAAAAATAGCATTCTCCACTCATGTGCATCCGACCAGAGCGGTCCCTACAGTCCCTCGGGCGTTGCTTCGCAAGCGCCTTCGGGCCCAGGGACCGCCCTGGAGAGATGCACATTTGTGACGAAAACTACTAAATTTTGTCTTGATCTGCGTTACCATACAAATTTACCAATAATGTAATTCAATGTTTTTGTGTCACTGAATCTTTGAAAAATTATGCTAGGCTAACTAAATTTTGAAATGATTTTTTAATTAGGTTTAACTTTATAATGTTCGCTTTTTATGTATTCTATAGGGAATAAACTAAGTTTAAAACTAGACTTTATGAAACTCGAATATGTATTTTGCAGTAGTAAGATCAGTTCGTCATATTTTTTATAAAAATTTCTGTAAAATACGAAATATCACGAATCCCCCTCAAATCAATCAAACTCGTATTTTGAAGATACTTCAGGGCATTGGCCGATGATTTTGACATTACAAAGAAGTACTAAATGATCATATTGCGAAAGTACTACAGCCGAACAATACGAAGTAAACGACTTTATGGATTTTTTTTACCGCCAAGTTCAAGGGAGGCACTTTGCATAAATGTGCACTCAAGCAGTCATGGTGACTGAAAGAGACGCGCGCGTGAGCTCGAACGCAGACGACCGATGGTAGCGTCGAACTGCAAGTCCAGCGGTATAAAAGAAACGTTGAGGCAGCAATAAAAACTCGCTGTCCCCGTCCTTTCCCGCGCAGCGAGCTTTTATTTCGACGGAGTCGACAAAGTGGGTCCGGAAAAAACTCAACGACTCTCTCCCTCTCCCCACTATCTCACTCTGCTCCACTTTATTTCGCTTCTTTTCCATGCTGGCTTCTGCTCTGGTCGAGCATCCCAAGAATGCACTCATGGCGGTTCCATTATTTGTTTTTTTCTTGTTGCACGCGCGTTAACGAGAAATTTTAAAAAATTTGTTCAATCCACAATATTTTTCTCCAAGCGGAGTAATTAAGATTCTGAATCTCAGAAGTGTGATGTAATCTTGAGAGCAAAGAAAAAAATGTCGCTTTTACTTTTTCTTCTTAGTAATTGTTTCCATAGTACACGTATTTAATCTCATCACCACCAATCACAAAAAACATTTTTTTTACCGTACATATAGTTTTTAGTTTAAAGGCTACAAGATTCATTACTAACAATTTCACTAAATTTTCTAAAAAACATATGCAACGTACTATTTCATTTTATACTTTATTAAATTCACCGAATTAATTTTTTTGTCCAAATGTTTCTTCTCAAGGAAATAGAGGATTGGCAAATAAAATGTCACTTTAGACAAGGTTCACACTGACAATTTATTGTATTCCAATCGTTGCTTCAATTGAATGCTGTTGATTTTTAAATAAACCCCCCCAAATCATACAATCGGTCTCGACCACTTACGCGATGAATAGAAAGGGCTGCAATCACGTGTCAATCAATTTTTCGAGAAAGGAATTTGATTTTTATTTATTATTAGAACATGAGATCAATAAATCATATTAATAAACCATGTAACAGAAAACACGTTGTATCATCTGAAAAATAAGTGCACAATACTATCACTGCAAAATGACGGACGATTTTTAAATTCATGCAAATTCCGGAAAAAGAGCGTGTAAGAACAAGAATACCAAGGGGTGCGGTGTTGTGCGCGAAGAGACGCCGAGGATAAGGCTCCAATATATCTTCGAGCCGGACCGCTCCCGAAAGATCCAGTGACAATGACTCAGCCGTTTACGACGATTGCCGGGATTTTGCTCGTGCCCTATCGTGCCCCCCTCCCCCTCGCTCCCCACCTACTCGTGAGCTGCGTTAGTAGGGACAGCGCTTCTTGAATAATTTTTATAAATTGTCCTTGGGTGCGGATCTGTGTGCACCTAAGGCTCTTTCGAGTATGTTGCGAGGTAGCTTTGAGCTTTGCTGATGGTAGGAGTCATAGGATTTAGGAAATCGTTTTACGGTTGGAAATATTAGATGCGACAAGATAATAACCCAATTGGACTTGAGTGATAGTTGCATGATTGTTAGTAACTAAAAATTAAGAACGTGTATAAGACTGTTTTTGGACTAGGGATAATAATTCTATGTCACTTCAAAGTAGACTTGACATTTGCTGTAATTCTAACGATCACAGTATATTCTACATTCTGTTTAACAGGTCCAATAATTAAAAGTTTGATAAAAAAAAAAAAAGAAAATTTGATAAAAATGGTTACGCGTACTCGGGGCGGGGAACCATACCAGGGGAGTTTAGGAATGAAGGGATAAGTTGGGTAGATAGGTTGGATTAGGAAAGAAAGGTAGATACGTAAAAGCCCAGAAATGGATATACGTGGAATAAATAAATACATAATACAGAGTAATAATTTCTAACATTTTTGTTTGCCTTAATCATTGCTATTATCACCATCCATCGATCGCACGGATTTGCATGTTCTCAATTCACAAAAAAACATTTATAAAAAGAAAAAACAGAAAAACATAGATGCCCACCATATTAGATTCCTCATGAAAAAGTAAAACAAAGAGAAGCAAAGGGAATGAAAAAATAGACGTTAAAGAGAGGAGGGAGGAAGAAACGAAGAACGGCGAGGAGGGGGCCTAGGATCGTCTGAGCCGGCTAGCCGTAAGGGTGAATAACTTTAGCCATAGCGCGTCTGACCCCCCCCCCCCCATATACTCTCGCAAGCTCGCGCGGCACACACCGAGAGTCTGGGCTGGGCGCTTAAGATCGCAACTTTTTTAACCTTCGCGATGAGGACGACGGCGAGGAGGGTGCATTTTTAAGCGGTTGCCTCGACCCCTTGCCGGGGCGATATCCACTGTCTGTGTTTGTACCCGTAGAAAGAGGGGCGTGGGGGAGGAGGGAGCAAATAGGAAGGGGGAGGACGACTTTTTCGTGAGACTCGCGCCGTGTGTATCTATCATTTTTGTCATGGGGGGGGAGGGGAGAGGGAGGACGTAGAGGAGGACAGATGCACCGCGGGGGGCTGAATAATCATGGTAATGGAAAGTTAACAAGAACAATTGTAAGGGAGAAACGGAGAGGCGAGGCTCGCTAGCTGGTCATGGATTGTCTCGCCGAGAACTCGAGGGTGGGAAGCGTGTCGAGAGAGGCGTATACTTTTTTTCTCGCGATGGATTGATTTTTTCTCCACGCGTGGGCAAGAGATCCGCCCGAGGCTCCACAAGCTCAATAATCACTGTATTCCCTATACCCTATTTGTAGGCAACGTTGTATCCTTATCCATGGCACATTCACGGGCAGCACTTAATCCAACCGAAAAAATACCAAGTCGTTTTCGTCATCTTTATGGAGGTTAACTACCTTTGGTGGGGGTGCGAGAGAGAGGTCCGACTTTTAGGTTAGAAATGCGCGCCCGCGTCCTGTACATTAACATTGAAAGATCGATGATCCTCAGAAAGATTCATTAATAACATTTTTTACATAGACCCGATCGATAAAAATGTTCCACATACATCATAAGCAAGTATTAATTTATCATTGACTGCAGTTTTGTCAAGATCTGACTGTTAATTCTATTAAAATTTTTTAAATTGAAGACCTAGTTTAGTCGATTTTCCATAAGAATCCATGTTAAGTTTACAAAATTTGCTTCATTATTAATTTCTCGGTTCAAACACCCTGAGGTCTTGAAACTTTGCATGAATATCTTTCATACATTTTTGGACTTATGCACATAATTTTATTAAAAACTGACTGTTAATTCTTTAGGGTAGTCAACCTCCTTAATAAGCTCACGCACTCGCGCACGCATCATCAATGCATTGCTGATAGTGAGACGTGAGTTTGTAAAACTTTATCACGACTTACTATTTTCTGGTGGGTATTTATTCTGGTACAGGTATAACCTGTACCACGCGGCACCCACATCAATTCAATAAATATGAATTATCAAATGATGAATGTTTGAGTGAGCCTCGTGCCAAATGATTACAATTTTGTTTCCCCTTCTCCGCTCCTCCAAACGTCATCTACCCTTCTTGTCCGAATTTCCGTGACTGCCGAAAAAACAAACGCTCCACCCGAGCGCACTCGCCGCTCCCGCAAAAGAAACATTATGCCAACTTCGGCTATTCACCCAAGCACCCTTCACAAACACAATCGACAACCACTTGGAATTAATCGCATAACCTCCTCCCCCGCGGAAACGTCAATAACGGCCCTCGGCTGAAAAATTTAATTAACCGCTTGCTCCAGCCTCCCTCTATTTTTTTGCGTTCCCAATCGAGTTCGATTTTTCCAAGTCCGCCCCCCCCCCCTGCAACACGTAAAAAAAAAAAAAGCAACTATTGAACATACACACGCGGCTGCTCGCTGCGCGCGATCGATCGAGCGCCCGTGGGCTTTTCTCGCGATTCCCCGACGATGTACGTCCGTGTATTATTTTGCAACGGGAGCCAACAAGCTTACCTATAACGCGAGGAGTCTGTATTCAAAACACAATATGATACGGGGTTGGCTCGGGTGATGTTTGCCGGATCGGCGGGAGTAGACGAGAGACGCGAGTAAACACGCGGAGGAGAGAGGAGGAAGCGCTCGGGAGATATATTTTTACGGTTCGGGTGGTTATTCTCCGTTGCCAGGCCCATTCAGTTTTCGAGGGGCTTCTTTACAAACGGTTTTATGGGGCTTTTGTGGGTGGCGGCGACTCTCCTGGCCTCGTTCTCTCCTTGAGCGCGTCTTGTAAAATATTTGCCTCCTTGGAGAGCGAAAATATTTTCGCTCGGTCTCTCTGCTTTGAGGTGTGAGATTTAGCAGGACTGCCTGGGTTGATCAACTACGGTGGTTGTTGAACTCTCGGCTGTCGTGTGGAATTTGAAAAATTATTTTTTGGAAACAACCAAGAAGGAATTTTTTTTTTTTTTTCCTATACATGGGTTAGCAGGACTTAATTTTTTTCATTGAGTATTTGAAAACGAAAAATCATAGAATTCGAATAAAGATTAAATTGTCACTCGACTTACCCGCTCGTCGATGGACTGTCTTACCTTACGCGGCTGTTTCTACTTAGTTTTGCAGAAAATGGACTTTTCAAGTAAAATAATGACTGATAAGTTAAAAATAAAAAATAAAAGTCGAAAATTATAAAAAATTCGCTGCTGTAATGAACTGAAACGTTGTAAAAAAATTTTGATTTTAGCGAAAGTCGACAATGGTGTACATTGTAAAAAATTAAGTACTCTGGCTTTCGAACTCCCGATTTTGATAATCATGCGTGCAATTACAAAAGGTTTTTGTTTCTTATTTAAAATTTTTTTTTAATTTTATTTACACATTAATTACTATTACAGTGGAAATATTTTTTAACGCACATGACATTTAGACACGCAGATTCTGAATTCAAAATAAGTATACACTAAGGTTCTCACATAAGACTTACTAATTAAACATCTGCTACATTCTGATACTCATTTGAAGTTCAATCCTAATTATTTTGCTGCTTAGAGATTTAAAAAATATAAATTATTTACATTAAAAAAAAAATGAAGTAAGCTCCATTGAGCGAGAATAGCAACAAAAAAAATAATAAAAAAACTCGAGCATTATCGAAAAATCGCCTTGAACGAGAAAAGCACATCTGGACAGGGCAACATCGTCTCGAGTGGCTGAAGAATTTTCGTCTTACAAGAAAGAGAGAGGGGAGCTCCCTCAACGCATCCTGCGGCGACGCCGATATCGCGAGTGCCTCAGCCGTCGCGAAGACCTTGAGAGGACACTCCATCAAAGGACAGGAGAGGAGGGACACAGGACGAGCGAGCTAGGAGGGCGCGTGCGTGCGGCTTTCATGCTACGTGTACCCCCTTTCCCTTGTATCTGAGAAGTGGAGCAGAGGGAAGAGGGGGGGGGGATCTTCCTCTTTAAAGGGTCCGTCGAGGAGCGATAAGGAGCTTTCCAGCTGGCCTTTCGTTGCTGTCTGAAAATATTTCTTTTTTTTTCCATCGTAGATAAAAATACTTGGTTTTTTTTTCCATCGTTGGTTTTGTTTGATTGGTTACTGTTGGAGGGAGGGATTTAAAATGAATGGTTGTGGCCTGATAGGGGACTATAAATAGTAGGATGAATAAATCACTGCATATGATATTTTGTCGGTAAAAAGGCTCGTAAAAAAGAACATCTGAAAAATGTATAAATATTCAACATGTGTTACTTGGTAAATTTTTTATTTCTTTTTTTTTTAGGTTAGAAAAAAGTAACCTCATTTTTCGATACATCTCATTTTCATTTTATAAACGTCAGAGATTAATCAGATCTTAAAAGTGACACGAAAAATAAATAATACATTAAGTTTTTACGAAATGAAATAAATAAGTACAATAAGCGAGCGAGCAATTGGTCAAACTTTCATGAAGGCTGAAGAATGAGGTAGACTGCGAGCTAATTGAAAAATAACTTATAATCGAATAAAACGCCGCAGCAGCCGGCCACGTACACGCGAACTTTACTTTCAGAATTCAGGGCAGAGATGAAAGCTCGCTGCTGCTTTGAAAAATAAAATAAAAAATAGAAAAAAAATCGTTTTCACACGAGTAAACCCCAACAGTGCAGACACAGCCCGAAGTTAGTCAGGTCGGAAAATGCGATGGGGCGTGTGAAATAGGAAAGTCGGGGCTATGACACCTCGAGTGAGATATGCTTCGTCTTTGGACAGTAGGAGAAGTGGGACGGGGAGGGGGGCGAAGTTTATCCTGCGGGATGTCGTCTCCGTCGTGCTGAGAGGCAAGTTAACCGAGCGCTTATCGACTTTCGACTGCTGCGATGAGTTAGGTGACGCGCTCCGTCATTCGGTCTTTTGTGAGGGTGAGGATGCATCGATGTCCCGCAGCAGTCGTCCCTTAACTTATTCCGAGGAGCCAGGCGTCTTTCCCTTCCTGATCGTCACAACCCCTTTTCTTGTTGTACATTGGTATACTAATTTTGACGACGATTTAAAGTTACTGAAATATTGATGTATTCTTGGTATGGAATCACAATCTCACTACAAGGGTAATGTTTGTTCTTATTTTCACAACCATGTACAATTTAATGATAATTTTTTAAACTAGACACCAAATTTGACGTTATTTCTGTTTGTAAATAGTTAAATAAATTATGAGATCTTTTTTTTAATGTATTTTTTCTTATTAATGAATTAAGATTAATTTTTTCGATTAACTGAATCATATTTAAATCTTAGACTCCGATTCGTTGGATCAAACAATTAAAATCACGATTCATTCTCCTCGGTTGAGATGAATCCCGAGTAAATCAGATTTGAAATCTACGATTCAAGAATAAACAAGATTCAAAAAAGAATCACTGATAAATCAAAATTTAAAAGTTAAGGCTTAAGGGCGAGTAGAGGTTAAAATTTGGGTACGTATAGTTTTTTTTTTGTATTCAAAAACAGTTAAATTTAAATCAACACACATGAATCTCAATTCAGATTCAGTGGTCAGTGGAAGCGATTTATACAGATCTGCTCATCAGCAAAAGATATACTTCAAACCAAGGCTATTAAAGTATTTAATCAAATATTGTAGCATGCAACTAGTCATCTGCTCTAATGAAAAACTTATGATATTACAGCTACGAGGTTAGATTTTCAGAAACATCTCTTTGATGTACGTTATTATTTATCAAAAGATTGGGCTTACAATCATCCGTCAAAAGCACCGGCAGGTTCATATTTACGTAACCTGGACACAATTACCAATAAACAGGAGCAAAAGCCCCAGACGAGCGAAACACCCCCCCTCGATACAATAACCAAACTCGTCCAGTCTGTTCTTGTTTTCTGGATACCCAAAAAACGTTCGAATACCACCAGCTATAGTACACATCTCCCAGAATAACTCTCATGACACTATGCGGAAAAAAAAAAAACGAAAAGCAAACGAATCCCCGCCCACACTCAAACAACCTCGCGAACGACGACAGGCAGTAGAGTAGAACAGTTGGGCAGGCAGATAGAGAGGTCATCAGCAGAAGCGTCGGTCGTCGTCGGTCGCAGAGCTGCAGCATATCGGCGTAACGTTTTGCGGCTCAGCGGCGATATACACAGCGCGGTAAATACAGCGCGGTAAATACAGCGCGACGACGACGACGATGGCTGCGGAGAAGCGAAGCGAAGGGAAGAGAGGGCTGTACGGAGAGCAGAGTATACGGCAGTTGCAACAGTAGAAGCAGACCGCACGCTGCTGGCTGGCCTGGCTGCTGCTACTGCAAGAGGACGGAGGGAATAGGGGATGGTAGGAGGACCGCAGTTGGTTTTGGGCTTTCGAGGCCCATTGTCTGCGGCGACGGCCGTAGTATTGTTCTCCCGCACCGAGCCGTCCACCCCCAACCCCACCCCCACCGACCCTTCATGCGCTTTCGGACTTTTGGACCGGCACCTCTCACTCGCCTCGTGCGCGATACCTCCCTCGAGAGCACTTGCTCCATGTCCCCCTCTCCTCTCCGTGTATATATTATACGCTTGTATCTTTGTGTGCGTTTACGGACGTGTACGTGTAACTGCAGCCGTGTACCTATACACAGGACAAGTCTGACACGTCGAAGGGGTTGAGATGGAGGTAGACGGGAGATGTGCGCGAGCAGCGCGAGAAAGAATTTATTGCCGGCTGTCCTTTCCCTCTCTCTCTCTTCTCCTGTCTGCCCGCGCGCGACCGAAGTTTAATGTATGGCTCTCTATTGTGCGTTACCGCGTGTACGCGTGAGTGTGTGTGCATAAAGGTGTATTGTATTGGGGAAGCCGGGTATCGTCAGACGATAATTCTACCATAACGAGGATGATGCCCCGAGATTAATTACTGTAAGGTTAGCTGCTGTCGTTGCCCGCAGCAGGAGGAAAAGAGAGGAGGATCACCAGCAGGAGGAGAGGGAGGAGGAAGAGAAGGATAGCCGAAGCGCTCGAGAGCCGGGTGATTTATGCGACAAGTGCGAACGAGAGTGGGGAGTCGAGGGGGAGGCTGAAGAGGGCGATGCCTTTTCTGGTGGCCCTGCCCTTGCCCCGACCAGAGGACGGAAATCAAAATTATTTATCACTGCAGGCCTCGTTACCCCGCTTGGACCCTCGTCTCCCTTTTTTTCCCTCCCTTTGTTTATTGCAACCCCTTCTCTTCGGCTTCTGTAAATAAAGCACGATCGAAGCGCTATTCTGTCGAGTGGGGAGTCTGCAGTACCGTCGTCGGCAAGCTGAGTTTTCTTTTCTTTTTTCACACCAGTGTGGGATGGGTAGTGACTCGAGAGATTTTTCCAGAGTAATTTTAAGATATCAAAGCAAACGACGATTGAATCGTCCTCCGAAGCATAGAAGGGACCAGTGTGGAACATTTAAATCGCACTACGTGGAACAGACAGACGGAGGCAGATGTTTACCGCGATCGCGGGGAAGCGGCAATCGACGGAATTCCAATCGGAAATGCGGCGCGGAGATTGGATAAGCCAGTGGGGATGAGGGAGCGACGAGCGAGAGCTGCTGGGAGATCCGCGCGCGGAATTCTAATTCGATCGGCAATTGATTAGACCGGAGGAGAAGGATGAGGAGATGGAGAACGGGAGGCGAAAGCGATTAAAGTACACACACAATGAGCCGGAGCAGTCGATCTCTGCTTGACGAGGCTTCTCTTACTTCTCGGCCCTTTCTTGGGATGTGAGTAACTGCCCCCGATAAATTGTTCGTAGGATGGGGGGTCGGCCACTTAGTTGCTTTGGTGTTGTGGATCCTTATTGACTCTATTTGCGGAGCAGAGTTCTAGGACTCGTACCTCTGGGTCTATTAGGATTGACGAGGTGCCGTTACGGGAATCGCAGTTGAATTTAGTGCTGTTGTAAGTTTAAGCTCAGGTCTGCGTGACATGATGGAACTTTAATTAGTGATGGATTCTACTATTACTGTTTGAGTTTGATTGTACGTAATCTTGGAATTCGTAATATTTATACTCTGGATGGCCAACAATTACCTGTGAATGATTGTAGATCATCTTTTAAAATTAGTTTTGTTGGTAAAGATGATTGACTTCAAATGAATTATTATGATCATGCAATAAATCCTTGCATAGAGTGATCTAATTCTAGAAGATCCTATCCAATTATAATATCCAAAGATATTTTTTAGACTTTGTTCTGATGGTGAATATGATCGACTTTAACAGAACCACTGTGGTTTTTCATCAAATCCTTGCATGGAGTAACGTAATTCTGGAAAACCCCATCCAATTTGAACATCTTAACTTCATTTTATGGACCTTGTTCCGATAATTAAGATTATCGTCTTTGAAAGATCTACTATGATCTTACATTCAATTCTAGCATGAAATAACCTAATTTAGAAGAATAAGTATATTTCATTTGTAAATCATATCATTCTAAACTTAGATGAATTTGAAGCCAAGGCACACGGGAACATGGGAAGGAGTTGCCAGCGAGGTTGCAAGTTTAAAAGTGAAACAACAACGACAAAGTTCCTATCTATTCATTCCAAATCTACACCTAGCATCTCTTCTTCCTGCTCCCCACCACCTATTTCCCATGTCCCTTACAGCAGCGTACCCAGACCTCGACGTCCACGCTATCTTCCTCCCTTCACCCTCCGTATACGCAAAACATGTGGTCGTTCGGGGGCTTGTCCACAGCCCAGACCGCAATAGTCGTCGGGCCACGGGGACTACAGCCAGCCAGCGCGCGAGGAAAGCTCAAACCGTTAGTGCGCACCACGAGGGAAAAGTGAGTGTGGTCTATACGTTCTGCGGAACAGCGAGAGATAATAAACAGAGCCGGCTCCACGCGAGAGGCGCTGTATGTGTACTTTCGGCCCTCAAGCTTCCCCCATCCCAGTCTCTTTGCTTAAAGGAGAGTCGTTCTCGCCGCGAAACGAGCTCCCGTGGGTGTGCCTCTAAGCCCTCAGACGCGGGCGAAAGTTTCGAGGGCTACTCTGGTGGCATGCCATCAAATCTCGCGAAGCTATGCCGGTCGCTTGTGCAGGCGGAAAAATTCATAATACCACTCCGTGCTGCTGGGCGATTGCTTTTGTGGATTATGCGAGGGAAGAAGAGAAATTGTATTGTGTGCTACGGTGAGCTTGTAAGCGTGGGATAGAGGGTAGAGTTGTATCTGGGGTGTATGGTTATGGGGAATGGATTTACTTGATTTTGAGTCACGGGCGCAGGTTTACTTTTAATTCGTAGTTTTTTTGCTGAATGGAGCTTTGGTTGTGTCGAAAATATATATTCACCTTGTGGCTGGATTTCACTTAAGGTGCTTTGCGCTCGAAAGGTACACCATCTAGTGATATTTTCATAAACGTTGCTCACTGATGGAGCCAAATGAGTATGTGTGTGTCGAAAGCACATGTAACCTTTATTTTTCGTCGTTTTACGTTTTATAACTCAAATTACTTCTAAAAGTAAACGTACGATTTTTGTATATAACTGATCAAAAAATTTCTTAAACTTTCAAGAACAAGTTGAATGTTATTATTTGATGACAAATAAATTTAATAAAGCAGAGCGGCAATTCAAGAGCTGCTCCGTAAGACGCCATGTGTTAGACAAGTACACACAAACACACAATTTTATCAGACTTAGAGAATTTTTTTCAAATTCACACGGAACGTGTATAGTATTAATGTATAATCTATCTATAAAAAAATTTTCAAGCAAAAACATAAAAATTGATTTTTCGAGCATCCTAGTAAATGGTCGCTGTAAGATTCTATACAATTAACACAGAACGGCTCAGTACCAAGTCTCTACCTATCATTTAATAGATAATCATTTTATCCTACATTTGTCATTTGAATTTTTGTTTCTAACCGAGTTGAGAACAAGGTTAAATCCTTCAAATGGTACCTTAAGGAGGTTAGGGAGGTTTTATGAAAATGTGTTCACTTGCTGGAAAAAATATCAATGTAGTATTGATGAGCGCATCAGACATCTGTGTGGATTTTTTCAGTATTTGTACCAAGCAAACTTTCAAGACAAAAATTCCCGAAATCGCACTATTTATAACATGGCTCTTATAAGCGAGATCGATTTTGCAGTCTTTCATGCACAATTTCGGATATGAGTGATGTTTTAAGAGTAAAAAAAAATCATACGAATAGCTTAACTCTTAAGGAAGACATGCGTATCAAAAAATATATCCCTCTCCAGGCATTTAAAAGAAATATCCACGCAAACGTAAACTGAATGCTGTAAGCTCGTCTTTTGACACGGTGCGAGACTTCTTTACTAAATTACTTCTAGAACTTGTTAAAATAAAAATCATGATCTGAAATCTGGCAGGGCTTTTCTACAGATCTTGAACTTTAATGCTGTGCAAAAAAAATTAGGATTTTCGAAATTTCATAACACACTTTGTTAACGAAAGTTTAGATTACTCGTTCTTTTTCAAGATTATTTTGTATTTTGCAAACAGCAACGTGTATCTAAGTTTTTTAACTCAGACTATCCGAAATTAGCTGCTTTGAAGTATGTACACGGAAAAAAGTTTCGAAGACTCAGACTTCCGACATAGTAGTCTAACACTTCGATAAAAGCATGAGGTGTGTCGCCTTCAAATTAGAAGTCTCGCACGACCACCTTGGAAGAGCATAACTTCGAAATACATTGAGTTCAGCGAGTGCCAGATTGGAAGTGTCAGCCTTCGACGTTGGGAGCCTAGAACTCCTAACATCGAAGAATCTGAGCTCGGAATATCGTTGACGGAACTTGCATCAATAACATTTGAAGCTCTGGCTCTTCGATGTTGAAAGTCCCAGGCTTCTATTCTGGCGCTCACTGTGCTCGATACATATTAGAAGTCTCGTACTTCCAAGTTAGACATGCTAGGCTTCTAAGTTAAAAGCGATACACTTCGTAGTTTTATCGGAGTGTCGGACTACCAAGTTCGGACTGATGCAATACCGAGTTGGGTAGTGATATCGTTCGATGCTTCTGCACTTCTGTACCTCAGTAATAATAATTGGAAGTCTGTGCCTTCGAAATTTTTTTCCGTACACTGTAATTTTTGATTAATGCTTCATAATTGGTTCTTTGAGTACTGGCAAGTTGAACATAACTAAATTTCCCGTAATAGAGGGCGGACATTTTCAGGCACGGTTAATACAAGTCGCTTTACACGGTGTCTTAGGGAGCCCCCGCACAACTGTTCACCCCCTCACTCCCCCCCCCTCCTGGAAAAACTCCCGAAGCTCCTTAAAC
>JAPYYV010007621.1:0-13253 GCA_030522625.1 Copidosoma aretas | reverse complement strand
CATATATAGTACCTATTCGTACATTATTCGGCCCGAATACGGGCACCCTTCGGCACGCCGAACATTCGGCATGCCACCTTCGGTCCGAAGGCGCGCCTGAACTCATGCTGAACTCGGGCCACCTTCGGGTGCAGTAGACGGGCCGTAGGGTACCCTTCGGCTAGACGACCACACTTTCTAATCGGGTAGTTACGTTCGCACAGGAGTACGTTGAGATAGTAAAGTTTTAATGGAATTTCCTTTGGTATCACTAAACAAATATTGTTCGCAATAGTGTGTGTAGACTGGGTGTTAATTGTTTTGAAGAATTCACGACATACATCAGTACTTCCAATATATTAATAATTTTAAATTATAATACATCCCAAATTATGCAACCAAACATTACAAAAATTCACAGAATCCCTAACACTAAACATTACATAATTAGGATTTCGCATGAAAAAATCCATTTGGTCCGTCTTGTATAATTTTGAAAAATAATCGACCTGTATTTTTTCTTTTTTCTTAAAAATAAAAATTTTAAAAGTTATAGTACCTTAAAATTATTGTATTTTAAAAGTTATAGAAAACACCATGTATATGTGACGTTGCAAAGCATACATTACACTTGAATATTCTACAATTATAAACGAAAAAAATGAGACGAGAAACATCAAAAACGATATAAAACTTTCAAAGATACAGCGTTTTGAAAAAAGTATCAAACGTACACATAACCCGTAATAACGCAGAAACGGTCACATGAAATTTGCTCAGAATTGAACAATGTCAACATAACACCAAAACCAAGAAAGTTTCAAGAAAAATATTTATTTTTACTCAAGTTATAGTAAAAAATCAAAATGACTGTTTTGTCCATATGTCATTATGACGTCACATACTCAAGGAGTATATCTATAACTATGCAAAATAGATAATATTTAAAGGGCTCCATCTTTTGAAGTTTTTAATTTAAAAAAAAAAGAAAAAACACGTATCGATTATTTTTTAGAACTCTACAAGAATGACCAAATGTAATTTTTCATGCAAAATCCTAATTATTAATACATAAGTGAAACAAGTACTTCTTATCTTGTCGTAAATAAATTTACAGTTGTTTGGGTAGTAATTTTCGACATTACAAGTCACCTTTTTTTTATGATACCAGGACTACTACATACACGAGCACAACCTTTTTTTCTCGTGATGAAGAAACCTCTTGGTTATGCTGATTTGTACTAGTTGTTATAACTTGATTCAATGTATTCTAATCATTCGGGAAACTTTATGAGATGCATTTACATTATTTTTTAGATCAATGTAAAAACTCTTATCGTTTATATTTAGATTTTCATTACTGTCTTATTACGGAGCCTTTCCTTTATAAAGCATTAGTGTGTAAACAGTTGTCAAAATCTCACATTTCCCATACCTGATGTATACAGTAAATGTAACATTGAAGTGACGATACACAAAAGGTTTGTTACGGTTGAGAATGTTCGAAAAACCTGTACTGAATGATGAATGCCATAATATAGTTCAAATGCAGTCTTTTTTCTCATAATCATTTTAATATATCTCCTTACAAATAACGGGCTTCTAAACTGTAGTTGAATTTTATATGCTGCATTGTAGGTCAAGTAATTGAAACTGTGATGAAACAATTGAAATTAGAAAAATTTCACTTGCATGGACGCCATGGGCACCAGCAATTTTTTGTACGAATCACGTATTACTCTTAAAATTTAACATCTGCCACGGTAAACGACAGTAGAAGTACAAGAATCTTTTAATTGAAACGCGTTAAAATGCTTTTTTAGTTTTCGAAAAAACGTAGGAAATATCATAATTACATAGCCCTTATAAGGTAAGAAAAGAGTATTTAGTAGTATGCGATGGATGTACAAAAATATACCGATTTTGCCATGCTTTCTTCTTCGACCGACGCGACGCCTGCTGTGATACACTTTCTTTTTGTATGTCTCCTTATTGACTCCTATGCTTAAACGTAAAAAAAATACAGATAACTAATAGATCTCTAACAAAACAAAGACACAGTGGATTGCTGGATCTTCTAGTGTAGAAGTATACAGGTATAAACTTGCTGTACGACTTATGAGAAGCCCATAAGCGCGGTAACCGACAGTCCTGTCAATTGTCCAAGTATAAAGTATGCACTTGTGAAGTATTAACGACATTCATAGGTGCTCCTCGGTTCTCCTTACATGGCTGCGTTTGATGGATCTTTATACTATATACGGGACATAACACGTAAATTGAGATTGAGAAATCACGAGAAATGATGCAAAGTATTAAGAAAATAGGGCGTACAAGAGTTGCTGATGCATGAAAAAAAAGAGACAGCGGAAAATTTCTTTACAACGTCGTCCTTGCCCCAGTATTTTAAACTTCAATTATAATAGAAAATTGTCAAACATAGATCGTAACCTACAGCCTGCAACTGAAGGTGTATTATATACATAAGCCGCATGATGGCTCTGTAGGTACCGTGACTGCCTGCGCTGCCTGTGGATCTTGATGATATAGAATAAAGTGTCAAAAAAGCCATGTCTGAGCCTCCGGGTGATAATAAATAATAAAAAAAAGATGTATACATGAATGCATGCATATACATTCGTACATATTCATAAATTATACATATATATATATATATATATGTGTGTATGTAAGTATGTGTGTGTATATATATAAGTGACCGACACATTGGCGCAGTGATAGAGTTGCAGTTTCGTCGATCTCCGCAATTAAGCTGTGTACGGATACGGTTGGTGCTTAGTTCGACTCCCGCCGTTTGCCTGGAGGTTCGCTTCCGCTGTTTTCTTTCAGGTCCGATTAACTGTTCCTCTTACGTTGCGGACAACGTAAGCGGGAGGTGCGCAGGAGTTTAGTCCTGGTGCCTATGCCCAGACGTGGACACAGACACCTGGTAAAAACTAACTCAGGCAATACACCGAGTCGTTTAGGGCTGGGTTTTTCCCGAGTGTATTCCCCACCCACAGGACATGTCCTGGCGAATTCGGAGCGGCATCCCCTATCTTCCCCCAGTATCACATCCCTCCCCAGTCCCAAAGTGCCGAGTGCCCAAGGTTGGACGCAATACGCTAGAATATTAAAAATAAAAAATAAGTCAGAGACTGTTCACAATTAATTTTCCCTATCAGCCGAAAAGTTGACGTAGCTTCAGCTGATAGTATGTAATAAACACAACTTGTAGTCTATATTTGCGCCTGCTGAGTAGTTACACGTTCTTCGTTTGGGTGATAGGTCTACTCTCTCAATAAGGTAATCGGGGTACGTGCCAGTTGAGTAAACCTGATATTGATATAAAGTGTTACGATACACAGGTATGGCTTTTATATAAATGTATATTAGCTGTGTTCGAAGATGTTTGCATGGAAGTCGGCCTTATGGACTGTACCCGAAATCTGTATCTACTAAGCTCTTTTACATGACGAGTATCTATCAATAGTATTTACAAATCTTTTATAAGGAAGACCAATAATAAGAATGTTGTAAGTATGGAATATGATTTCAGCATTTAATCATAAAACAGGTATTACTTCTTTACTCCTCTCAAGACGCCTATATGTGTAAATGCTTTATTACAATGATGGCTGTACTGTAATGAGATGTGCCAAGTGCATAAAAGTTTGTCATAATGATTGAAGTAATTATTAAATCCATTTTGGAACTGTACGATAACTCAGCTGTAGCTAATTTTAGTCATTAAAACCGTAACAATAATAAATATAACACACAGATATATGTACTTACAAATTTTTACTTTGCATTACATTAGGTAACTTTTTAAACATATTTTGACTGCATGGACAACGCACAAAGTTTATCTGCAGAAATAAAGAGATAAATAAGTAAAAATAAGAAACTATTTAAGCTTTTAACTACCTCAAGCTTAGACTCTTTCTGAGCTCAAGCCCGATAGCTGCAGCCAGCGGAAGTGGTACAGCATTACCCCCTTGCTTGTATTTTGCGATGATTACAATTGCAATAACAATTGAATGATGAACAGAATTAGAATTGTTATGAACGGGTCACTGAATAATCTTTAAATTACCTTACTCTTTTCTGCATTTCACATCTACTGCCGGTGAAGACTTACCTACATAAATGTCACCGAAAATATCGCTTGGCTGCTAAGCATAAATTTGTATTTGTCAAAGAGATGTTTATCTTTCAAACAACAGTGCATACTATAATAATCCTTACCACTGTCTTGTTGATACCGGCCTCGTTGGTGCTCCCAAACTTTTCCACTATATCATTGAGTTCTCCTTTATTCCACAAGTGTTTAATACGATTTCTTAGCCGAATATCACCTGTCATGTGATATTTACAAGCAATCTGGCAAGAATAAAAGCGAAATGTGAGTACAAAAATAAAAAAGTGTAAGTGAAACGTCACCTGTGTAGAAATTTTATACATGTAAACTGTATCAAAATACTTGCTGAACAAGGGATCATTTACTAAATGAGTTAAAACTAATCTTTTTTCCTAGACGAAAGCTGGGAGCAATGACAGAAGCACATTCATGAGAAAAATATTTTTCACGTTCAACAGTTTTTGGAGCCATGTTGGTTAATAATTAATCCAGATTCATAACACCTACAAAAGTAAACATTACAATCCCAGTATAACTACTAAATATTAAAGATAAAAAATTATGTAAAAAGATTTAATATAATTGATCATCAACTAACAAATTTTCCATTACTTCACAAATGATTGTGCAACTTGGAGAACAAAGCAACTTCATGTACTTATTTCTCTTCTTTCCATGTTCAACAGTTCCCAGACTGTTAGCCTGGATCCCTTTGAATAACAGGTTTTTTTCCAGTACGAATTGTGCAATACGAGACCAGTAAAATTAAAGCTAAAATTAAAAGCCTATTATATAAAGCCCGGAGGGGCCACATGTCTAAGGGTGTATATTTAACAGAGTACATAATGAGTTTGTTCAGACCGCTCTTCGGTTCGGTTGCGGTTCGGTTCGGTTCAGTCGGGTCTGCGATTAAAATCACAAAAATACGTATTTACAACCAAGTTTTATTAGAAGAACCGACCGCTTCAGGGGTCGTACCATACAACTTTTTCCAACTGAAACATGTGGATCTGGACAAGCCAATTCTTATCTTCAAGACGGCATAAGATGACTTTAAGAGACGAATTGGTTGGTCTAGATTTTTTTGACAAAGCTGAACAAGTTATATGGTACGGCCCCTGTTGCTTTTGATCGCGTAATATGATAACACAAAGTATAGGTTACGATTTTGATAACACTTGTAGAAATACAAAGACATTTAATATATTTAGTACCTTCCAATTATCTCATGACAAACAAGTGTTACATTAATAGTTAGAGTTTTTAAATCCTTCTAATGCATAGATACGATAGAGTACTTTTTATGGCACATTCTACTTCCAACATTTTTTGATATTTTTCCGGGCTACGCAACTAGTGGAAAACTAACCTGCAAATGATATCTACCTACATTTACAGTCTTTATGCACGCGTAAATACGCTGTTCTTATAAGTATCAAGGCAAAAATCTGGACAAATACTTTAAATAGCTTTTTCTACTCCCTTAATTTTTTACTGATTTTTATAGGCCTCGCAACAAAGTGAAAAGTAACCTGCAACTGATATCTACCTGCATTGACGGTCTTTATACACGCGTAAATACGCTGTTCTTATTAGTATCAAAGCGAAAATCTGGCAAACTACTTTAAATAGCTCATCCTACTCCCGTAATTTTTAAGTAATTTTTATAGGCCTCGCAACTATTGGAAAAGTAACCTGCAACTGATATCTTCCTACATTGACGGTATTCGTACGCGCGTAAATATGCTCTTTTTATTAGTATCAATGCAAAAATCTGGCAAATTACTTTAAATAGCTCTTCCCACTCCCTTAATTTTTTACTGATTTTTATAGGCCTCGCAACTATTGGAAAACTAACCTGCAACTAACATTTACCTGCATTGACGGTCTCTATACACGCGTAAATACGCTGTTTTTATTAGTATCAAGGCAAAAATCTGGAAAACTACTTTAAATAGCTCATTCTACTCCCGTAATTTTTAAGTAATTTTTATAGGCCTCGCAAGTATTGAAAAACTAACCTGCGACTATGAAAAGTGAAGTCAGTATTGCGTATTGGGTCACTGGGGACTAATTATTTCTGTTATAAATAATCTATTCAAACTGAAAAGTAAAGTCAGTGTAGCGTATTGGGTCACTGGGAATTGAGTATTCCTGTCAGAAATAATTTATTCAACAATGAAAAGTGAAGTCAGTATTGCGTATTGGGTTGCTAGATAGTAATTTCCTCCGAGTGTGTAGGGTTTCTGGATGTTTATTTACGAATGCGCAGGGTTATTTGGTTATAGTACTCGGATTTTGTTAAATTTGGTGTATATCCTTGGTTTGGACGCTCGAACCGCGCGCTGCTGCTCCGCCAATGAGCGCCCAGGTGGGACGCCGCAACCGCTGCGCTATATATATACTTTTTTTTTATATCTATTATAGTGTCATACGTCCGGGTATCACAAGGATCCACTATTCAGGGCACTCAAAACTTGGGAAAGGGATAAGGAAAGGGATAGGAGGCCTCACCATAATAGGGAGGGGGGTAGGGGGTAAATAGGCAAATTCACAGAGATACTTGCTCGAAAAAGTCGCACGGGCCGGGAATCGAACTGCGGTCTCCCGCGCAACAACCTACGACCTAGCCGACCGAGCCACTGCACGCTATATATATATATATATATATATATATATATACTTGCAACGTTGACAAAATCTTGACTCACCGCTGAAAGCTGAAAGTGTTTGCGACATGCAGGCCAGATAAGTGTTACTGCTCTGCCGAAACAAGTTTCTGCGAAACGAAAAGTATCCTTGATTCCTGAACGTGTCAAAGTTCTCCTTGTTGCTACAACAGTGTTGGTTAGTAAACTTGCATCCACCTTAGATGCCCGCGTATATGACTTTATAAGTATACAGAAATCACCTTGTGAGGGATAAAAGTGTACATCATTCTCTACCTTTGGCCAATTGCCTCTTGCAACATAATTAAGTGAACAAAGCGAATAGTAAAGATAACATGCATCAGAGAGAGAAGACATTACCTTTATCCAAGTAACGAAAATTAATTTTCTTACCATACTGCGATGAAAGAAGGAGCATTCCATTCGCTTCGCGGGAAGAAAATGCCTCCTCCCGGCGCATGATTGGTAAAAAATCGTATACGCACCACGTGAATACACAAAGAATGCTCTGATCAAGTGTTTGATTAATACACGTGTGATCTAGAGAAATCTTTACTTTTTCTCCCTTGGTGCGTAATGTTCTATTCTACATGAGAAAAGGAGATTTTTTGCTTGGGAGAAAATGTCACACTTCTGTCCCTGACACAGTCGCGAAGAAGACTGCTGTTTGTACAGCTACTATTAAACTGTGATAGTTATCACCTAAGTTTTTTGTTATTGTTTCAACTTGTAGACTTATCCACCTTTTGGGCATTGTTGCCTGACGAAGAGTAACTCAAAAAATGGACGGAAGAGTACACGCAGTAAAAGAAAAAGCGTGGTAGTAAAATCATTGAAAAAAATGGGTCCGAAATGGACTCCAAAAAAAACTCCTGAAAAATCTGTTTCAGGGTCAAAAGATGAGGTATGATTATGTACGATATCGTTGCATGCTATATACTTTATTTTGTTACGCAGAATAATTCACTGTGTGAAAAAGATACATTGCTTCTAGACATATTGTTTGTACCCATATCGACTATTACTTGATTTGCCTTTGTTGAAAATCACATGCATATGCAACATTTCCGTTATATTTAACGCAATATTATAATATCCAATAAATTATTCAATTTATATAATTCTAAATAAAAAGCAGACTTCGAAACTGCCATCAAAAACGATGAACGATGCTAGCATCCAAACCGATAACATGGAAGCCGCGAATGATCAAATCTTGACCAGTTTACAAGAGGTGATGTCTAAACTCAATCCTCTTAGAAACGAAAAAAGAAGTTCGTTATTTTTATTTTGCTTACTTCTAATATAATTTTTTTGTCCGTGAGAATCTATAAAAAAAAAATAACAGCAGTCTTCACAAAAAATGCATATCGCTAGAAGCGAAAATCGAGATGCTTCTAGATGAAATAAAGGTAAATACTGTATTATATTATACTCTTAATTTGCAACACATTTTATGATTTTGTGTACCCTTATACTATTAATAGAGTTCTAGTATAGTTATTATTTTGTTGTTTATTCACAGGAAAAGCAGATTTGTCGAGTTTATGGAAGAACAGAAAAGAGAATCCTGAAGCTTGAGAGCGATGTGGATAGATTGTTGGATAAAGAACGAGATCGAGAAAGAGAAAACAGAAGAGAACGTGAGCGCTATTTAGCTACTGAAAGAGATATGCAGAGAGGAGTGGATGGACTTAGGGAGCAGTTAAGCAATAATAACCAAACACGCTTTCGTCCGTACTACAATGACAACTGGAGGAGCAGAAGTAACAATCATTATTACGGCAGGGGAGGTGGTCGCAATAACAATTATAGATATTAGGTCTTCCATAATGTAACTTTCCAAAGTGTTCAATACCCTAAGAATCTTCAATACTATTTGCGTCATTTATTACTAAATATTATTATTCAATATTAACTATTAATTAACAATCACCTGCTTAAATAAAAACATTATTGTCTACATTCTGCATTTGAAACATTAATCCATATCAGTGTAAGTAAATACAATATTAAATTGGTTTTTTCTGAGTGATAGTATGTAGGTAAACAGCAATCTACAAACACGTCTATTAAATTTCTACAAGTTTGAGTTTTGCGTTACAAACGAGTGTTCAATAATGAGTACCATGTGTATAATAATAATATTATTATGAATATTCCTTCAATAATACTACATTTCAAACGAAAGGGGAATCTAAATTGAAAAGTTAAAAATGGTATCTGTTGAAAATGTTTTATTTGGTTTGTAAATTCGAAATTGAAAAAATTATAGTTGGTTTGAATATTCAGCGAAGAGTTTTTGCAAAAAATGTTCAAATATGCTCAAAGAAGGAGTTGAAAGCCCTAGTATGACATTTTTATAATATATTGCAACATTTTTGTTGAACTAAGTACAGTAATTTTTCCTGTAAGTCAGTAACGGATAAAGTATGTCGAAACTAATTTTTTTGTTTCACTTACGATGTCAGGTTCGTCAGTCGGGCCTGTTGGGCTGTTAATACAAAAGATATATGTTCATATATATATATACATATATCTCAAATCGACACATTGACAGACGGACAGGGGCCCGATCGAGCACTTCAATATGCGCCATCGGATTCGAGTTTGACCGTCATATGTATCCTGGAAAACTTAAAATGAAACATGAAAGATACTTTTTAGATTTCCATCATATACAAAGTCTGTTATAGGACGGTCAAACTCGAATGCAATCGCGCATATCGAAGTGCTCGATCGGGCCCCAGACGCTGTCTGTTCAGTCTGCTAGCTCAGTATTCTGCAGGGATGCGGCGGGTGATAACACCGATAACTATAGACAGCGTTGAGGTCAGGTTACATTTTTCATGCGCTAACTTATTGAGAGGGCTCTACACTCCACCCGGGCCGGGAGAAATCAAACCTGATCCCAACGCTGTAACTAGGTATCCCGGGGGCTCGGGTGAGCCAAAAACTCAAGGAAGACGTTATTCACCTCAAGCTGAAGCTGTCAGCAGTCAGTTTATATTAAGTGCAAGTATCTAACCGTTTGGTTATTTTGATCATGAAAAATGTACAGAATATTAAAAAATATACCGAAGAGAGAACGGATGTCTAATAAACATTTGTAAAAAAGCCTGGCATAAGTTATTCTCCTGACTTCTGGGACACATTGCTCGTCTCGACACGGCTAGGGCCACGAAAAAATGAAAATGTGTGGCTCGTACGTGCTCTACAAGAAATGTGTGACCTGAGCTTGAACCGCTGGTTGTGTCATTTGAGGCATCATTTGTTAGTCATCATAATGTCGAGGCCTACTCTAGAGCCTCGTTAGTTGGTGACTTAGCGCATCAGTCAATTGATGGATAACCTTTTCCAGTTATAACCTATCTTGTGGTCCAACTAACGTGAATCCCAGTGTGTGACCAGAAATAACTATGAACAAAAAGACATGTCATACCAGCGAAGATATCTGCATATATAATGTATCTGCTGTGAAGTATCATATTACATTCACCGTCTAACTTTTGACAAGTAGAAGCTGCTCAGAAGTATGGTTCAAAGATGCATCAGGTTTTTTAATGACAGTGTCTTATTGTTCAGACCTCTTATGGCAAGCGGTATAAGCATTATTCGGCTTTTTTTTTCAATGATTTGTCGTATTGTATGGTTCGATTGCAATCAAACAATTTTTTTTCAGATTTACATTTATTCTTGAAAGTGGACATGGAAGTATCATATATTTGACATCGATCCTTGTTATCGTCAATTTGGTCGTGGGGAACCTCTTAGTTACAGTAACATGTACTCTCGTTCTAGTGGTTTATGTGGAGGTAAGTTATATTCACCCAGATGTTGGATTTAATAAAGGCGTACCTGATTTTTATGTCACTCTTTGCAGGTCACGATAGGTTAAAATGTTTTGGATGAAGAAAATGGGCATTGCTGCATTATGGATGGTAGAAAGGTCCCTTTTTTGGAATATCAATATCCTACATAGTAGCTCAGCCAATGTTTAGTGTGAAGGATACTTCTAAGATAATTAATTTATTTGCAAAAAGTGCAGTGATTAATGCTGTCGTCACAAACATTTTTGCACCAAGTATTTTAAGCGTATTAAAAATTAAAATTTGTTTATTTAAATGCTATTTTTACCAATGTACCATACAATATTCATGTTCCACTCACGACTTCTTTGCATCCAAAACTGAATGCTACTCTTCCGATCCATCTGGAGAAGCAGTTCAACCAATTAAACCTGCCCACGTGCTCAAAAGCTCTTGATTATTCCAAAAAGTAACAGAAGTTAATGGTAGACCAGAAATAATTATTGAAGGTAGCAATCCCATTGACAGACCATGAAAAGAATACCAATTTTGTACAAACCTCGAAATAACAAGTAACTCGCTTCTTTTTGTTAATTGGTTGATTTGTGGAATCGTACAGGTAGATCTTAAATTTTGTTTCTTAAAATTAAATTTATTTTATGATTGTAATTTCAGTACCAAATCCACCACGTCTAGATTAGCTAATGTAGTTCACAGTCTTTGGCAATTATAAAAAACCTTGGCTGATGTCATTGGCTTATAAAATTTTGAATGCCCAACCCGAAGTTATGACTTTCATGAACCAGATTTAAAATTCTCTCAAACACAGCGCACTAATGTATGCCAAAGCTAGCATGTACCACTATCAGTACACTCTACAGAACAGTGGGTAAGTTTTCAATATAATCAACACATGTTCGGAAGTATTGACTACACCTTTGAATACAAATCATAAGTATGAGAGTTAAATATTCTTTACTTTTTAGAGTATGCATATTAATTCTGTTCATCAACCTCCTACGACTTGTTTAACTTTATATAGTTCAAACTTAATTCGATTAATTTTATGAAGACTATCTAGTACTGCTGCATAAGTAAACGTAAGATTTAATATCAGAATGTTAGTATCACACGAGTAATTTTCCTTTTCGTATCTCTCATACTACTTTAGAGTATATTGCAGTATATAAAACGTAAAGCCTACCATTTGAAATGTACTATTTTATAAAACGAGACTTGTAACAGGAAGGGTAAAAGTGGATTCACTCTGGTACATTGTCGAAAGATATGTTGCCAAAAAGTGTTTTCTTACAAACCGTTGTTCCTTTTGGCGGACAGGCCTGGTGAACGAGAATAAGAGCAAACGAGTACTTTCCAATCTTCAGCAAGGATAGTACAACGATGAATAAATATTTCCAAAGAAAAGATCATTCAAGACATACCTAGACCAAAAGTTTCAAAGACCCTCTTAAAAACCGCATGGAACTTTTGGAGGTTCGTGACGAGCAAGTTTGTGAAGATCAACTCGATTTACTCTGAGGTATGTTTACCGCAGGCTGTGCTATCATCATAACTGTAAAATATGGTCAAGATGTGGTAAAAGTGATCTGGCTCACCTGGAATCGTCAAATTTTTTACGAAATTTTTTTCAAACGATTGGAATTGGTGCGATAAATGGAATGAGAGTGGAAAATGTTCGTTTACCAGCATATAGACAACAATTAACTTGTGGTCGTCGTGTGCAGCCATTTTCTTGTTATGCCGAGATGCGTGATCGAAGCAAATTCGACGCATTGTAGCGCTTGAAAACAGGCCAGTCAGTGGCAACAAACAAACTCTTTCGTTTTCCATTAATTTTCCAAAAGAAATAAACTTTTTTTGGGAGTGATCTCTTGAGCACCTGTACTTAGCTGTTAACAGGGTCGGATCTACCTACGAAAGTATTACCCAAAACATTTTTTGTAAGTATAGAAAACTACTTTACTTTTGCCTTGAGAAACGTACTAATATTTTTAAAGCTTAGGTACCGAGTCTTTCACGTTAGAATTTGTGAAGAATAAGACGGGAGCTGGCATGTTTTAGTACACATCTTGATTTCTAGTTGCCAGTATTCAGTGCTGTAACTCCTCAAAGTATAAGACACCCCTCATATGATCACGTAACGTCAACCTTCCCATCATCGGTAACATCGAGGAGTACGTCCATCAGATCGATTGTACCGGTCGTATGAGAAGCGAAGTTATTGTTCACGCCAAACGTGAACTTTTAGATTTAATTTTTAATTTCATTCTAGTTTAGTATTTTCCATTCAATTTTATAGCTACAATTCTTGGAATTTATAACGATTGCTGTATTTATATTTAAGTTCGAACTTTATCTTTTGAACGGGTTCTCACTCTCGCAGTAATATATTTGCTTTAATAACACCTTTACTTTGATTTCAAAGCATCAGTTCAACTTTCACTTTTCTTATGTCTACTATTATATTGTAATTCTTTGGTGTAAATCAAATGTATGTAAATATTGTATAAGTGTGGAAAATCCCTATTATACAAGTTTGTACATATTCAAATATTATCTACGCTATAAAGTATGAATCAGATTAGTCTCAACCTGCTACGAGTAAACACCTATTTGCTCGAGCAACCGCTG